>JAGDYQ010000011.1:7337747-7535831 GCA_021962125.1 Bulinus truncatus
ATGATTTTTTTTTCTATCAACGTGTCTCCGATAATGTTTGGAAGTACAAGGCAGTAAAGTCAAACACAGATTTCAAATCATGTAAATAATTAAAACTAAGTGCAATTAATAATACATATATATTGTTGTGCACTTCTTACAAATGTGAAGCTGTCATTACTATCTACAGTTCTAATACTCTGCTGATTTTCAAAAGTGTTTTAAGTTAAAAAAAAAACAAACAAAAGAAAAAACAACAAAACAAGCAATTAAGCCTGTTCCATTCTGGACACAGGACATGTTAGCGCATTTTCGTGTTATGTATCAGTACGTTTGTTAGCTTTCAGTAAATATTTGTAAATTTTGGAAATGTTCATAAATTCAATTGTGTAATGCATATATCTGTAAAAAAAAATATTATAAAGACGTTTCTTTATATTTGAAAAAAAAAATATTTTCTCTTAAATCAAACTACAAGTGGTTTGTGGTTACTGAAATAGGACTCATAATTGAAAACATTCGAAATTGTAGTCATTTAATCGTCCAAAAACTCCGTCAATTGTTGCATAGCTCTGATACTTTCAATTAAACTCAGAACACAAGCTTACTATTTCCATTTGATGAGTTTCTTAATAAATCTTGGTGAAACTACGTGCTGCAGTATTTCGCACCAAATGAATGGGTTATTGAACGTACAAGGTGTAGAATGGGGCCATATATATAATATATAAGTGTCAGGGTATGGATGCGGTGGTCTCTTTTATATATTTATTTTTTAATTACTTTCTTTAATTGCACAACTTATACAAGTTCATAACACCTCCAGTTATTAACCAAAATCACTTTATTGAATAATCGTAAGAACTAGTTATTCAATAATGAACATTAACCATTAAATCATGTCTCTACGATAAATACCAGTTGTCCATTCTTTTAATACAATAAATACTTCTTCCTAGCTCCTCCGTTCCTTCCTAATTCCCCTACCTTCTTCAAACTTAAAACAAAACAAAAATAACCAAAACAATGTTCTATCTCTTTCCTCGCTTTCCTTTCCCCCGTTCAATAACCCGTTCATTAGGTGCGTCACAGTACTACAGGGAATTCCCTCTAACATCTACATTAATACATTAATTAATTGTCTATCTATATAACTATCTAACAATGTGTCTGTCTATTTATCTATGTCTGTCTATGTCCTTACATCACCTTTCCCTCTCGGTAAAAAAAAATTCGTACAAAGTACGCATTTTTTTTTTTTAAATACAGAATTAACAATCATGTATTACAATTATATTACAAAAAAAAAAAGTAACAAGTCCATATCAAATATGAATACAAAATGTCACAAAAATACAAATCTAAATTTTAAAAAATCATGAACACATTTCTTCAATACTCATCGTCATAAGTATCATTAAAATTATCTCATATCTCTGTGTCTCAAAATATATCAAAATAAGTCTCTACCACAAATCTCATATCAAATCTCAATAAAAAAAATACATTGATTGTATGGTTTGGTCTCCTTATGATCATTTTTTTCCTTTCAAAATCAATGAAGGCAAATCTTTTACCACCTACAAAAGTAGGATCCTTCAGAGGTAAAGAGAATTAATCTAATGTCACAAAAAAAAAATAAATTTAATTTTCCTTAATTGTGTGTATTAAAAAAATTAAGTTAAATGTTTTTACAAGAATAATGAAGGCAGACATTTTCCCAACTACAGTTATATGTAGGCTCCTTCAGAGTTAATGAAAAAAAATAACAACACCTTTCTCCCTCAAAATGGATAAGAGCAAGAGAAAAAAAATATATGGGTAAATTTTGTGATTGTGGACGACGTAGAAAATATTAAGGTAAATACAGATTAAAGGGAAAAACAAGAGCGACATCATGATATGAAGAAAACAACTATGCAATTATAAAAATGTGATTACATCAGTGATTACATTTGATATGCAAAATAATAATGTAATGAAATAAGAAGGCAACAATACAACAGCAACAAAAAAAAAATCAATTGTTCAATGTGGTCACTGTGGTAGTTCAGTTAATTAGTCTCGTCTCTTCAACCCAATCAAAATATTCGTTGCTAACAGCTGGCCTCATATTCCTAACTCTACCACAATTACGTCCATATTGTGTTTGATGTCCAAACCTAACTTTACAGCGCTCTACTCCGTGGCTCTGTCTGTCATGGGGATTCTGATAACACTGGGCCCTATGATAGTCATGTCTATCTGGAATAGTTTCCCATGGATTTTGGAAAGTCATACTTTTGTTTGCGTGAATACTACTTCTGTCTAGGTGTATCTGTTTTCTTTCTTGGTATATGCTATTTCTGTCTGGGTATACCTGTTTTCTGGAATTTGATGGACAGTGCCTCGCAACGTGACCCCTCAAGTGACAATTAAAACATAGGATGTTGGATAGTCTTTTAGGACAGGTCTTACATGTGTGACCTAGTCTTCTACACGAATAGCACACGAGGACAAATGGTCTTTCATTAACTGTAGGCACAGGCTTAGTGTCTTTAACTGGTACAGATTCAATTCTGTCCTGAAAAATTGGCGGTTTATTTACCGTCACAGTATGGCTTTCTTTGATTGAGTTAAGTTTAGTTATGTTTATCTTAACTTGCTCTTCTACATGTTGGTCCGGTTGTGTGGAGGGTATTTCTTGTCTTTCTCGGTTCACATTAGGACATGGTTTTCTGTATATGTCCTTTTCATTGATCCAGTGGAGAATTTGTTCCTTAGTGCAGTCTTGGATGTCTGGTAGGTTGCCAAGTATGATGTCAGCAACGGGATTGTCCATAACGGTTGCCATAACAGACCCTGATATGAATGGTGTGTCGATATTAATTTGTGCTGTCGGGAAAAGTTTCCGTGAGCCATCTGCGAGTGTTATTTCTTCCTCGAATGGTAGAAACTGTGTGGGTAAAACTAAACTTTTTCTCACCACTATATTGACTGCCCCTGTATCTCTGAGTAGTTCCGCTACACAGTTGTTGACCAGTGCTGGAAAGAATATGAGTTTACCTCGTGGGCTTAATACAGCGGCGACTGGCGTGTTGAGTCTGGTGGTTGGTCTGGATCTGCTCTCATTTCTTCTTGCCTGTAATGGGGATGTTGGTGAGCGGTGTCTACTGGTGTGATTATTTCTCCACCCTGTATATGATTGACAGACAGTATTTGTGTGTTGGGTTTGCGAGGTAGCATGGCAGTGCCGGGCGATGTGACCTGGTCTCCCGCATGTGTAACACGTCCTGGTCTCTGGTCTTTGCTGTCTGGGTGGTACACTGAGCCTTCTATAGCGTTGACTCGCTATTGCGACAGTATATTGTGGTGAATCTGTCCTGCTGACTGGGAGATCGGGATGAGCATCACGAAATGTGTAGGGTTCCCTGATGAGTGCTGCCTCTGTTCTCACCTTTCTTTCTTGCAGGAACTGGAACAATTCTGGGCTGGATGTTCTCAAGAACTTGTCCACCACCAGCAACTCCATGATTTCTTTAGGGTCATCTTTATTAATGCCAGATAATTGTAGCCAGTTTACTAAATGCGATTTGACCGTACCTACAAACTGTCGGGGGTCATAATCATAATCTGGTTTAATGGTGTGAAAAAGTCTCCGATAAGTATCCTCAGACTTGCCCAGAATCTTCGTTAGCGCTTTCTTTAATAGCTCGTAGTTCGATATTTCTGCTGGTTGTAGGGTTTGGATCAAAGAGAGAGGTTTGCCCTTGATTAGAGAAATAAGATGAGATGGCCATTTTGTTGTGTCCGTTTCCTGAACAGACATTACTAACTCGAATTTATTAAAAAACTTTCTATGTCTGTTGTACCATCAAATGGTGGTGGTTTGTTGAAAAGGCCCGGTGTTGAAAGTTGCTGAACAACATTTTTATTTGTGGCTCTTATCTTTTCCATTTCAAGCTCATGGGCTCTGGCCTTTTCCTGTTGTTCTGCCTGGTGTTGTCTCTCTTTTTCTCGTTCTTGTCTCTCTTTTTCTCGTTCTTGTCTCTCTTTTTCCTTTGTTCTGCTTCGAATAATCTCTCCCTCTCTCGTTCCTGTCTTTCACACTGCTTCTCGATATACTTTGTTAAGTCCTTATCAGTAAGGCCTAATTGTTTGCCGGTGGCAATTATTTCTTCCATTTCGTTCTTAGTAGATGAACTATTTTTTTTTCCTACTTATTATATTAGTTGGGGTCTGTGATGTTGGTTGGTGTGGTCTTAAATAACTTTGGACTGTCGCTGAAAGTGACGGCTGAACTGACACTGACAATAACGACTGTACTGATGCTGATAATGACGGTTGTACTGACGCTGATAATGACGGTTGTACTGTTACTGACAGACCGTATGCTCTCCACAGGTCAAATAGCAGGACACAGACAATATATCTGACACGTCACCATTTAGATTGATTCTCAATAAGTAGCAATAATGCTTTCATTCATGAGTTGTTCTTGTGGTTGTGATAAACACTATAACAAAGTTTCTTTTCTATCTTAGCTGTTTCCTTACTTGCATGGGTTTACAAGACAATTAATATTTGTCTTAGACTTCTGACACCAAATTGTCAGGGTATGGATGCGGTGGTCTCTTTTATATATTTATTTTTTAATTACTTTCTTTAATTGCACAACTTATACAAGTTCATAACACCTCCAGTTATTAACTAAAATCACTTTATTGAATAATCGTAAGAACTAGTTATTCAATAATGAACATTAACCATTAAATCATGTCTCTACGATAAATACCAGTTGTCCATTCTTTTAATACAATAAATACTTCTTCCTAGCTCCTCCGTTCCTTCCTAATTCCCCTACCTTCTTCAAACTTAAAACAAAACAAAAATAACCAAAACAATGCTCTATCTCTTTCCTCGTCAACCGTTTGTGTCTTTCCTCGCTTTTCGTTCCCCCGTTCAATAACCCGTTCATTAGGTGCGTCACCGTACTACAGGGAATTCCCTCTAACATCTACATTAATACATTAATTAATTGTCTATCTATATAACTATCTAACAATGTGTCTGTCTATTTATCTATGTCTGTCTATGTCCTTACAATAAGCCCCTTAGGAGCCCTGAAGCCCGGCCCTCAGAGGTCCTATCGTGAACTGAACTTTTGATGTACACTAGGCAGGCCAAGACCTACAAAATGATATATACATCATGGGTCTATGACTTATGGTTGTTGAGATCTAGGGTGATGACAGATAGACAGACAGACAGACAGACAAAACGGGGACAATAGAGCATTTTTTTGACAGACAGACAGACAAAACGGGGACAATAGAGCATTTTTTTTCGAAAATGCTCTAAAAAAACACAAAACAACTATTGTTAAACTATTCAACAGATATTTGAAATAACCTTTTATACAAAAAAAATATAAAAGCCCTAAAAAAAAAACAAAGTCGTTCACTTATCTCACTTATCGTTGACATGTAGAACTGTTTAGTCGTAACACGGGATTATACATTTTTCAACTGCACTAGAAAATTGGGGATCAAAATATTATTAATTTTATTTTATGACTTGTCGGGGAGGGGAAGGGGGCACTGGAAAGGGGACGCAAGAAACAGCTGTCGCATGCCATACTGCACTCTTGAATAAGAAATCAATAAGGGCATTGTTATTTGACATTATCGAACGTGAATTTATAGGCGAGAGAGTAGAGATCTTTCAAGTACTGATCATGTAAGTTCAATTACGTTTACGAGTACATTCAGTACAAATACATTTGTAAAAATGCAAGATTTGTACGATGACAAGTACTTCAAAAATGTACTCGCGTAAAGGTAGGCCTACTTGGTAAAATAGCACATTATTATTTCTTATTTAGTTTATTTGATAAATAAATAAATAAAATAGACAATTAGAGAGTTTTCTATACAGAAGTCAGTCTAGTAATGCCAATTATTATAATTTAAGGATTATCTAGAAAATATATGTAAAATATATATAGAACACAATAAAAATGTTGTGTCTAAATGACGAAATATTATTATCCAGATCCATTATATGATGACATTTTATAGTGTCTAGATTTATCCAAAGATGTCTTGATCTAGATACAAATAATATCGAGATTGGCAGCCCTGTTGTAAGCTAATGCATGCCTACATGCACCGACAGTGAGTAAAAAGTGGTCTATTGCCTCTATGATATATTCAGTGTACATATTTAATTAACGCAGTGGCTACGGATACGGCTAACGCATGCGCTCTAGCGCTCTAGACTGACTATTTTTTTACGGCTGTGGATGTGCGCATGCGCGATAGCCGGACTCCATATAATTTTTTTTCGGGGACCGGCTATAGATATTGCGCCTAACACTAACCCTATCCCTAAATTTAATCCCAACCCTAATCCTAATCCTAACCCTATTCCTAACCCTAACCCTAGCCCCGAAAACAAAAATTAGCAATAAAATGCAGTCCGTCTGCCGCACATGTGCACATCCATAGCCGTATCCCGGAAAAAAATAATACGGAGTACGTTAGCCGTATCCGTAGCCACTGCGTTTAATTAAATACATATATAACGACTCCTTAACTATGTGAGAAGAATCACCACGAATCAATCGCTGCCAGATCGTGAACAAAAAAAAGACAAACAAATGTTTGTCCAAAATGTCGTCAGCCCTTTTAGATGACAAAATGACACCATCTCCTCTACACCAGTGGTCCCCAACCCCCGGGTCGCGCACAGGTACCGGTCCGTGGATCGAATGGTACTGGGCCGCCCAAGAAACATTACATCATTTTCTTTTCATTTAGTGTGGTGTATTTCTCTAGGGATTGTGTGACTGTACAAGGACGAGAAATAATCAACTTCCCCATCAGCCCCTCCCATCCCTTTTTTCCAGCGGGCCGCGTTGAAATTATCAAACATAACCGGTCCGTGGCGAGAAAAAGGTTGGGGACCACTGCTCTACGCCACAGATGACAAGTACAAATCTGGGTTATTTTTAACCCACAAAACTTCTCCAAATTACAACATTGTTTTCGATATTATTTTCCGAGTTCCCTCGATGTGACCTGTTAAAATCACGGCATTTACTAGGGAGCGACCGATAATCGGCACATCGGTTAATATCGGATCGACCGATTTTTGTAGGGAGCGACCGATAGTCGAACCGATATTGGCACCATGGGTTAACTATCGGACCGGCCGTTTTTTGGCTGCCGATACATTTTTTTTTTCACAACAGAGTTACAGAAAAAAAAAATCCGTAAATAACCCAATTCTATAACCAGATCAGACAAGATTTAAAAAAAAGGAAAAAAAAAAGCCCGTACACAGAAATTGTCACGTCCACAAAAATTGCATCAGCGATATGACCTTGAAACAATAGGATTGGCATTTTTTTATTCTAATGTATGACCTTGAATGATACAATTAGTGAACAACTGTGTGTATTTTTTTTGGGATGGGAAGTTGGGGGGGGGGGAACAAGACTTATGTGTGGGCGAAGTGTTACGAAATATGACAGGAAAGGGATGAGCATGGGTTGACATACGTCACTAGCTGTAGCACGAGAAAAACACGTGTTTGGCATTGTTGTTGATAAAAAAATATCGGTATCGGTAAAAATGCTGGAGAAAAATATCGGTATCGGACTATCGGTAAAAAGGCATATCGGTCGCTCTCTAGTATTTACCCTGACATTGTGTGGTGGAAACATTTTGTATAGACTTTGATTTCAGCTGTCACAACATTTTACATTTGTTCAATATTAATTTTCGTTTGTCCATTACACACACACACACGTATATAAGTCTGTATAAAACAACCGATCCGTGGTTAAAAAAAAATGCATGTATCCAGCAGCGATACCCTCCTATGAATGACTTCTATGATGGTTGCACTCCGATGAAATGTGCAGAATTAGTTTGAAAATCAATGTATTGTGCAGAATATGTTTGAAAATTGTAAGAGGTGAAGTGAGTTAGAGACGTACACGGAGAGAGGGAACAATTTATTTTTATGAATAAGTTTTCCCCATCTTCAGAGATGTGAAGTAAAATTTGTCCTGTAAACGATCCTATCCACTGCTATAGAAAGAACTAAGTTGGCTTGATAAATAAATAAAAATTGGTTGATGGAATGGGCCGCGATCTATAAGTGCCGTTTAGCGTTTAGAAAAATCAAACTGAACTTTTTAAAGTAAAATAAACAACAACTGCGTGTCATACTAATGCGTCCGCTCTATTGAAATCATTGAATCAAAATTTGTAAACATGTACTATTAACGGTGTGTATGTTTTATACACACAAATCGATATCTTTAGCGGAGACAGCTGTAAGATACAGACTCGTTTACTGACCTAATGGTTCACTTGTTTACTGACCTAATGGTTCACTTGTTTACTGACCTAATGGTTCAATTGTATTTATAAATTTCAAAATTGATTGAAGGGAGGGGGAGGGATAAAATTGATGCAATATTTTTTTTTTATTTCAGATTGAATATACATATGGTTAGTTTTTTTGTTTGTTTTTTTTTAAAATACATATTTAATGAATATTATGTAAATTAATTTAGCTGTGAACAAATTTTCCTGCCAGCACTTACAATGGAAAATGTCACAGGTATTCATTAGCTGTTATTAAGTGTGTATGTTGTTTTTGTTTACAAAACATTATAGTATTTTTATAGGCCTACATGTATTGAATCCCTCACATTTGATGAGTATGCAGGGTGTGTGTTCTATGGTGGTAACGGGTGGCTGCTTCAGGCGGCACCGTAACGGTACATTAGCATAATCTAATATTATTTCAGAGAAAAAAACAGGGGAAAAAGGGGGGCGGGAGTGCATTTCGAAAGATTTGCATCGTATTGAGACAATCTACAGCACGCTACCGGGTGGATGTATTTATTATATCACGAACTTTCATTTGTTATGAATGCACTTTAAATTCACCCTAATGTTTGTAGTTGAAAGCATTCTACAAAACTGATATAATTCAAGTAAGAAAAAAAATCAGGCTAATAGGTAATAAACAACTGCAGGTGCAGGTGTAATATGTGATATCAACACTGACATCTACGACAACACATGAGGTGTAATTTACTACTGCTTCAAGTCAAGGCAACAATAATTAAACATCTATAAGGCAATGAATGGCATGGACTCCAAATTTAATTGTTTTTTTCTTTTTTAAACCCAGATTCGAGCGGATTTACTGAGCGGTGAGACAGGTCTTTAGAAAAACCAAGTCAAGGTGATGTGTATGCCGAGAATGCACGATGACAAGGCTTGTTACAGGGGCATTAGTTGATAAAAAGAAATGCCCATAGGAGACAACACATAAGTTGACATGAGATAATGATTTTTTTTAAATTTAGAACAAGACTATAAATGCTCATTTTGTAAGAAGGTTTAAAAAAAAAAACGAGCTCCGATAAAATCAACTAGATTTTGGTTAGTGGGCTAATATTAACAGTCCAATCAACATTTCCCTTTTTTATTATTATTTTTTCTACACAGAAGTTTATATCTTGGTAAATAAATTAATAAATAGATAGATAATAAATAAATAGATAGAAACAGTGGCGGGGGTGGGGGGCTCACATTATGAAAAAAGTCAGTTTGACAGTCTTTTTTGTAACTTTATAACATTAATTATGTATTGATGATTTGGCCTGGGGGGGGGAGGGCTCAAGCCCCCCCCCCAGCCCAGAGCAAGTAATGGGTCACTGAGCTTGACCCATGACCCATCAAGCTCTTGACCTAGACCCATCATGACCCATGACCCATTGAATGTTGTTATTTTCAAGATGGCGGCAGTCGCCATAGAAACCATTTTGAAATTTAAAAAAATCGCGCGACGACGGGTTATTTTTAGGGTCGGGCGGAGACTAAGGATGGGTCGTGGGACAGGGAACATTGACCCATGTGACCCATCCAATTTTGCGACCCATTGACCCATTACTTGCTATGCCCCCCCCCCATCCCCCGGTTGCGCCACTGGATAGAAAGTCACTATTTCTCCAGTCATCGAAAATATTGTTCATTTAAGCTGGATTCGTGTGGTTTTAGAAAGATAATCACGGAAATCCTGCTTAGATTTATAACTAGAACAACTCAAAAAAAAAAAAACAGAAGATTTGTGGTTTTGTACCATATCTACGTCTTAAAGTTATCATGGATTCGGAACCTGATAATACATTTTTTTTAAAACTGAAACTTATTGATTTTTCTGTACTGATTAGGCCTACCCATTACCCGATTTGTTTTTCAGATGTTAACAAAAGCAAACAAACTTTATTTTAACGCAAATTTGTAGAAAATCGGAATCAAGACTAACATAATATAACTACTCGGACGAATAAATTAATAAAAATGACACAGAAAGTGACGAATAATGTTGGTCACAGATCAACCTTCTATACCAGGTGTGGCCAAATGTGGCTCTTCGATTATCTTTGACTAGTACTTTGGCTCACTAAATTTTGATGAATCGACTATAGTGCAGCTCTTCGAAGTATATATATATATATATTTTACTACATGAGAAACCTGGGTGCGGCTCTCGCCAACCTTATGCGTTGCCGACCCTGTTCTATACAAACAAAGCAATCCTTCTTAACAGCAATATTGGCCCCAGGCTGAACACTCAGAGGTTGACTGAGGCCCGTCGTAGTTTAAAAAATCGGGCATCAAAAAGGGAATAAATTCCTTATAAATTTGGGCTTTGAGGGCCCCTTGTGATCCTCCGCAGTCCCCCCCCCGCCGTTAATGCAGACTATGCTGTGGCCCCTTTGACAAACATACAAAAGTATAAAATGTAGGTCTATATGGTCAGTTTGAATAAAGACCCTCTATACACACTGGGCCCACGCTCAAGGTGCCAGGGCCAACTTTTATGAGTCGACTGACCCGAATACCCCATTAATAACAGGAAGAAAGACTTCTGCACAAAAGGTGTGTCTATATACAAACAAGCAATTAAGCCTGTTCCATTCTGGACACAGGACGTGTTAGCGCATTTTCTTGTTATGTATCAGTACGTATGTTACTTTCAGTAAATATTTGTAAATTTTGGAAATGTTTATAAATTCAATTGTGTAATGCATATATCTGTAAAAAAATATTATAAAGACGTTTCTTTATATTTGAAAAAATAATTATTTTCTCTTAAATCTAACTACAAGTGGTTTGTGGTTACTGAAATAGGACTCATAATTGAAAACATTCGAAATTATAGTCATTTAATCGTCCGAAAACTCCGTCAATTGTTGCATAGCTCTGATACTTTCAATTAAACTCAGAACACAAGCTTACTATTTCATTTGATGAGTTTCTTAATAAATCTTGGTGAAACTACGTGCTGCAGTATTTCGCACCAAATGAATGGGTTATTGAACGTACAAGGTGTATATATAATATATAAGCCCCTTAGGAGCCCTGAAGCCCGGCCCTCAGAGGTCCTATCGCGAAATGGACTTTTGATGTACACTTGGCAGGCCAAGACCTACACAATGATATATACATCATGGGTCTAGGACTTATGGTTGTTGAGATATAGGCGCTCTTTATTAATATAGCTTATATAGCAAAAAACGGTACTAAGCCCCCTTTTACGGTCCTGAGAGGTCAGATCGCGAAATGGAAAAAAGTCATTTCTTGGCAGGCCAAGACCTACAAAATGATATATACATCATGGGTCTAGGACTTATGGTTGCTGAGATCTATGGTGATGACGGACAGACGGACAGACAGACAAAACGGGGACAATAGAGCATTTTTTTTTCGAAAATGCTCTATAAAATAACAAACTTTGTTCAGCTTATAACATAGTGCAATTCTTCACTTTAAACACTGATCCGTCCAATCATCGCCAGTCTTCACCATCGCTTCAGAAACTTTTTTAGAAAACATCGTAAGAAAAAGCACCTCTGGACTACTATACCAAAGATAGTTTTCAAATTTCCTTTTCGCAGCATCAGACAACGTTTTGTATATGACAGAATTTCGTGAGATCTGCTTGAATAACAATAGCATCACGACTCACAGGACATGAGATCCAAGCTTTGACGTAAAAGCAGAATTCTTTCAAAATCTTTACCTCTAAAGGTGTGAGCTAGAACTGATTTCCAAACAAGTAGACCTTGAAGCAGTATATCACTTTCACCATCCAGCGAGCCAAGCGCATGAAAGTGTTACGGTTGGTTGCTTACACTGACGCCAAATATCAACTATCAGGTTTTGATCATCCCTCTGTAAACTTCACGTGGTATGTAACTTGAGGCACTTGACAGACTGTCTTGCAGGAATGACCCAAGACTGTGTTTGTGTTCCACCATAAACGGATCATCTAGTCTCGAATCCTCTACCGGATCATACAGCTACTGATAAACCTTAGACCGAAATCGTTTAGAACGTTTGAACAGTGGAATGTTAGGGTTGTTTGTGGAGCCACAGAGAAAAACAATTCCAATTATCAGTTCCTGTACATGATGTCAGGGAAATGTAACAGCTCCTCTTGCAACACTTTCAATGTCCATCAGAATTGCCGCATTATCTCATACAGTGAAACTTCGGGTTGCTTGTGCGACGTCTAAAAGTGGTCATTTTTTCAAAAAGTTTAGTTTTTCTTGATTTGCTTGCCAAAAGAAAAAATGACCACAATGCACGTAGTGGGTTCACAAATATTTCTATGGTTATCTTTAAAACTGTCTTTTGATGCACTTACTCCGATTACTCGAATGTAGAGATGACCTGTATTTACAGTTACTGTTTAACACGCAGTTATTTCGTGTAGCATATCGCCTGTGTACATGGGATATGTGCAGGGCATGGGACCAGCATCATATACTACAGGTACAATAACTTCGATATATTCTTACTGCAACATACATTTGGCGATTACGAGGTCTAAAAGCGGCAAACATAAAACATGACATGCACCAGCCTTACTGCTGCAACAAAAGTAAACAAGCCAGGTCCTAAGCTTCATCTGCTGACCAAACATAACCAACCTGTTCCTCCATGCTTTACTTAACTTAATCCAAGCTGTGATTCTGGCAGGAGAGTGAGCCGGGGGGAGGATGCTGTGTGTGTTATATGTGGTGCACCATCTGACACCGCTGATTGTACACGTGTGAATTAATTACTCCTGGATGTGGCTCATTATGTTTGTGATGGGTGTGATGGTAAGTTAATCAATTACCACTGGGTGAACTCATTGTACAGGCGACACGAGATGGTTGAATGCATGACAGATGTCTCTTGGTGGGATGCGGGTGGTTACATCTGACTATAAAACTGATGCTCCGACGTCCTGGTACAGATTTCACCAATACCGCAGTGACCAATGGGCCCCTGGTTTGAGCTTCGGTGAGAACCTAGGAATTTTTAAGTAGTTGTTAATGTTTCATGCATAACCATTGCACTAGCAACACAGGTATGAAGGAATGAAGAAAAACATACAAATAGTACCAATAATAGTTTAAATGATTTAAGAGATGGTCAACTGATAATGGGGAAAAACAACGAAATAAAGACACCGATCAAAAAAATAAATTTCTTGAGTTCAAAAAAAAAACATTAACTTTATTGAGTTCAAAGAAAACATCAACTTTATTTAGTTCAAAGAAAACATCAACTTTATTTAGTTCAAAGAAAACATCAACTTTATTTAGTTCAAAGAAAACATCAACTTTATTTAGCAGCGAACGTTTTTACCAGCCACTAACACACAAAAAAGGTCAAAGTTCAAGTTGGCTTAAAATTTTCCTTGAGTTTGTTTGTGTCTAGGATTAGATGAAAACAAACCGTTATTGAATATGTTTGATCGCTGGCATTATATGTGAGTGACAGTGTCAGTGTTTGTATGTATTAGTGAGACAGTGTATGATACTCCGTGTTAGTGAGACAGTGTATGATAGTCCGTTTTAGTGAGACAGTGTATGATAGTCTGTGTTAGTGAAACAGTGTATGATAGTCTGTGTTAGTGACAGTGTATGATAGTCCGTGTTAGTGAGACAGTGTATGATAGTCCGTGTTAGTGAGGCAGTGTATGATGGTCTGTGTTAGTGACACAGTGTATGATATTCCGTGTTAGTGAGACAGTGTATGATGGTCTGTGTTAGTGAGATAGTGTATGATGGTCCGTGTTAGTGAGGCAGTGTATGATAGTCTGTATTAGTGAGACTGTGTATGAAAGTCTGTGTTAGTGAGACAGTGTAGGATAGTCTGTGTTAGTGAGACAGTGTATGATAGTCCGTGTTAGTGAGACAGTGTATGATGGTCCGTGTTAGTGAGACAGTGTATGATAGTCTGTGTTATAGACAGTGTATCATACTGTTACTATGTCTTTCTTCGAAACTCGCCTAATAAACCTCAAGGCAATAAAAAGTTTTACAAAAAACATTTTATCTGAAAAAATAAATAAATTCACTCTTTTTTTTTTGTTTTATATATACATACATATGTGTGTGTGTGTGTGTGTGTGTGTAACATAAACTATTTAATATATTTACATATGTAGGGTTAATCATAGCTATAATGGGTAAAAATTTTAAACATTTAAAAGAATTTAATGTTTTCTTAGTATTGTAGTGGATACGGTCAACATATTCCATGTATTGTGGAACATTCGAGACTTACCAGTGGTCATCAATAACAGCGTGGGGAATGGTAGGGGTTCAAACCTTATGCCGACATTACAAAAACCAAACCTATGTAAACATCTTGACAAAGGTAATAACCTACGTACAGTCTGTGGGTGTCATGTGTTATAAATAGCCTGTGCGTGATGTGTGGACAATGTAAAGGAAATACTTCTTTCTCTAAAACTGAAGGATGTGTCAGAATAACTTGTCTTACATATAAACATTATTGGGTGAAAATCAAATGTTAGTTTATCCTACTAATAAAGTAGCTATATTGTAGTCCTTGCGTGCGTGTGGGAAGCCGTCGCTATAAAAATCTATGACGTCATTTCTCGATGGTACAATTTTTTTTTGTTGTTTTTTTCTTTGCAGAATGGGAACGCCGTCGCTATAAATAAAAAGCCTCTATGACGTACGTCATTTCCCGATGGTACAATTTTTTTATTTTCCTACTAATAAAGCTGAATCCAACTTGCGCGCGGGTGCAGTATCGTGCCACACTAACTTGCCTTTGTACTGCAGAATGGCATAATAATGTATTTATTTTTTTACTTTTCAGTTCATTTTATAAAAGCTTTTTTAATGCTTCGTTTTTATTTCAATATTGAGAGAATTAAGGGTAAAATGTAACGGGTGACATAAATTAGCACCCACATCTTTTCCTAATGGTGTTTAGTTTGGTTTGGTTTGGTTTGTTGGTTTGCTTTGGTTGATTTGGTTTGTTTGGTTGGTTGGTTTGGTTGACTGGTTTGGCTATTGGGTTTGGTTGGTTAGCGTTGACGGTTAAAACGTAATTTGTGACGGGTTTAGCTTGGTTGGTTTGTTTGGTTGATGGGTTAGCTGGTTTGGTTAGTTGGTTTAGTTGGTTGTTTGGTTTGGTTGGTTCGGTTGGTTTGTTTGGTTGATTATTTTATTTGGTTGGTAAAACGGGTAAAACGTAATTTGTGACATATGAAATGTAGGTCACTTCTGCACATTAGGAAGGTGACATAAATCAGCACCTAATTAACCGTATTTAAAAATGCAGTGGTTAAATTGATTAGGTAGGGGTTTCACATGAACCTAGATTTCCCGGGCAACGCCGGGCTTAATATCTAGTATATTAGATATTCGCCCCATTCAAATCATTTCCGTGTAAACAAAACTTCCAATCTGAATTTAATTCATTCCTTAAAGTTGCTCAAAATTTAAAGGTATTATTTTACATTATGCCGCTCTGCTAATTTATTATCACAAATCGTTGTTTGTATTATCTTAATTGATTTCTTTTCTATCTCATGTTTATACATTTTTTTATCTTACGCACACACACACACACATTTAAATAGAAACAGAAATGGATTTTTCTCCTTTCTCAAATAAACCCGATTAATTCATAATGTTAATGTTCTGTCGGTTTCATATATGGGGTTGAATTGTTAATGACAAATCAAAGCCTCTAAAATAAATATGTTTATTTAACTGGGGTAGTCCTCTGTGTTTAAAACTAGGAGATCAGTGGCAGAATTTCTGAATCGTTGTGAGTTCAAAGACATAAATTACTGAATAGAACCAATTATAAAAAGTACAGACCACATTTGGTAGACAAAGAAAGAGATAATGAAAAAGACCATTAGAAAGGAAGAGCGGATAATGTTAGAAAAAACAATAAAACATATTGACATTCATTTCGAAAATAAGAGAAATTTTATAATTATATTGGTACACATTGAATAGAACTTTATAGTTATAATTATATTGGTACACATTACATAGAACTTTATAGTTGTAATTATATTGGTACACATTAAATAGAACTTTATAGTTGTAATTATATTGGTACATATTAAATAGAACTTAATAGTTATAAATATATTGGTACACATTAAATAGAACTTTATAGTTATAAATATATTGGTGCACATTGCATATAACTAATTAGTTATAATTATATTGGTACTCATTAAATAGAATTAATATTTTATAATTGTATAGTTACACATTAAATAGAACTTTTTAGTTATAATTATATTGGTACTCATTAAATAGAATTTAATAGTTATAATTATACTGGTACACATTAAATAGAACTTTATAGTTATAATTATATTGATACACATTAAATAGAACTAAATAGTTGTAATTAAATTGGTACACATTAAATAGAACTAAATAGTTATAATTATATTGGCACATTAAATAGAACTTTATAGTTATAATTATATTGGTACACATTAAATAGAACTAAATAGTTATAATTATATTGGCACACATTATATATAAATAAATAGTTATAATTATATTGGTACACATTAAATATAATTTCATATATAATTATATTATACACATTAAATAGAACTTTATAGTTATAATTATATTGAACATAATAACAGAACTAAATAGTTGTAATTAAATTGGTACACATTAAATAGAACTAAATAGTTATAATTATATTGGTACACATTAAATAGAACTTTATAGTTATAATTTTATTGGTAATATATTAAATAGAACTAAATAGTTATAATTATATTGGCACACATTATATATAAATAAATAGTTATAATTATATTGGTACACATTAAATATAATTTCATAGTTATAATTATATTGTACACATTAAATAGAACTTTATAGTTATAATTATATTGGTACACATTAAATAGAACTTAATATTTTATATTTATACGTCACAATAAACTTGTTAAATTAATTCTAAGTGTTCAATATTTATGGTCACAGTGATCCATGACATTTCACTACTCAAGATACTATTAAAGTGTAAGGAGGGGAAGAGGGGTGGAGGGACAAACTTCCCTGCTCATCGACCCCAATCATGTTCAGCCAATATTTGACAGCAGATTGACACCTGAAGACTCGAGCCCATCTTGACGAGTCTCAGTCTAAACGTCCTTGTTGTAAACCATTCAAACAACCATCTCAGTCTGATACTGTCATCTGGTCTTGTATCTGTCATTGTCTTCTAATGGAATCTGCAAACAGCTACTCAATGAACAGTCAGCTCTACAGCATACATGATAAGAATCAAGTGTTGAAATACTTCATGAATCAAGTGTTGAAATACTTCATGAATCAAGTGTTGAAATACTTATGAAACAAGTGTTGAAATACCATGAAACAAGTGTTGAAATACTTCATGAAACAAGTGTTGAAATACTTCTGAATCATTCCAATACTCATAACTGTTGTGTTCAAATACTTCATGAATCAAGTGTTCAAATACTTCATGAATCAAGTGTTCAAATATCATGAAACAAAAAAATAGTTTAGTGTGCCTACATCTGATAACTAATATTACTGTTTTACGTAAAATCAAGACTTTTTATATATCAAATGCAGGAACGTGTGATGATTATTTAATGAATTTCACAAAGAACCGTATCGAGACAGTGACTGGGTTTCGGGGGCCCTTGTCAAATTTACCTACGGGAACCCATGATATCAATAAGGTGTACTTTTCTAAACCAAGAAATCAGTTCAGACTTGGATAGATGAAGGACGAAATATTTCTATTCAAATGAAACACTTGACACGGACACACCCAAGTCTTTGTTTCCTTCATTGTTCCCTCACGTCCAGTTTCTTAAGTTATTAAAAATAGGGAACAGTACAATCTGTTTCATTACCAAACGGAGAAATTGATAGTCACTTATAATAGACAGTATGGGAGGTCCCTGCAAAGGTGAGATGAAATCTTTTAGAGACCGAAAAACCACCAATGGGACGGTTTTTATAATGGCTTTCTTTCATCCCCACCATAGCCGGCAGATATAGCGGGGACTCAACCATGACCTGAAAAATACATTGGTTCACACCGAGATCGAACCAGAGACCCTCAAGTCAACAGACGAGCGCTTTACCACACGACCATCCGTCCACCATGATAGGCTGTAGAGTATCATTTATTTGTTTTATCAGTTATCGATACTAATGCTACCAATTTTTTGACGAAATTCAACAAAGTTTCTTTTGACAAGTAACGAACTGTGACAAGTAACGAACTGTGACAAGTAACGAACTGTGACAAGTAAGAACTGTGACACTTAGCGAACTGTGACAAGTAAAGAACTGTGACAAATAAAGAACTGTGATAAGTAAAGAACTGTGACAAGTAAAGAACTGTGACAAGTAACGAACTTTGACAAGTAAAGAACGCACAAGTAACGAACTTTGACAAGTAAAGACTGTGACAAGTAACGAACTGTGACAAGTAACGAACTGTGACAAGTAAAGAACTGTGACAAATAAAGAACTGTGATAAGTAAAGAACTGTGACAAGTAA
This sequence comes from Bulinus truncatus, assembly GCA_021962125.1. Taxonomy (NCBI): domain Eukaryota; kingdom Metazoa; phylum Mollusca; class Gastropoda; family Planorbidae; genus Bulinus; species Bulinus truncatus. The sequence goes on from JAGDYQ010000011.1 coordinate 7,356,653, forward strand.
AGAACTGTGACAAGTAACGAACTGTGAAATTAGCGAACTGTGACAGTAAAGAACTGTGATAAGTAAAGAACTGTGACAAGTAAAGAACTGTGACAAGTAACGAACTTTGACAAGTAAAGAACTGTTACAAGAAACGAACTGTGAAATTAGCGAACTGTGACAAGTAACGAACTGTGACAATTAGCGAACTGTGACAAATAAAGAACTGTGACAATTAGCGAACTGTGACAAGTAATGAACTGTGACAATTAGCGAACTGTGACAAATAAAGAACTGTGACAATTAGCGAACTGTGACAAGTAAAGAACTGTTACAAGTAACATACCTGGCACTGATTCTAATGTATTTTAGATTTATAAGTAATAATTTGTGTACCAAAAATTTAACCATGGCTAATATTTTAGGCGATGTTTGGTTGTTTTATGACACACATAATGACATATCATAAGTCTGCTAATACTAATGTGTTTAAGTGGCGTTTCAATAAGTTGTTATATATAATTGTTTGCAAAGCTATATTTTTTATTCGCTCTTAAATCATCGAAAAGAAAAAACTAACAATGTCAAATGTCAAAGTTAAAGGCTTAAAGAACGAAATATGATTGGTCACTTAATATCCGGCACAAATCTTAGGTGACTGGGCCCATAGTGAATGTCTAGGATGGTTTAATACCTAGAGACAACACCTTACACCATTAAAAGACAACACCGTACACCACTTAAAGACAACACCGTGCACCACTTAAAGACAACACCGTACACCACTTAAAGACAACACCGTACACCACTTAAAGACAACACCGTACACACTTAAAGACAACACCTACACCACTTAAAGACAACACCGTACACCACTTAAAGACAACACCGTACACACTTAAAGACAACACCGTACACCACTTAAAGACAACACCGTACACCACTTGAAGATAACACCGTACACCACTTAAAGACAACACCCTATACACTTAAAGACAACACCGTACACCACTTAAAGACAACACCGTACACCACTTGAAGATAACACCGTACACCACTTAAAGACAACACCGTACACACACTTAAAGACAACACCGTACACCACTTAAAGACAACACCGTACACCACTTGAAGACAACACCGTACACCACTTGAAGACAACACCGTACACCACTTGAAAGACAACACCGTACACCACTTAAAGACAACACCGTACACCACTTAAAGACAACACAGTATACCACTTACATCGACAAATACCATCATTTCAATGTCTTTAAAGTAGAGCTGCTGTTCGATTAAAAAATAATCGAAATTAATGCATGATTAAAATTTATTGCAAACTAACACACATGTTAATCGACACAATATAATACATTTGTTTGTATTCAAACTAGTATGTCATAATATCATAGCATAAATTTGGCATAATAAACAAGTCAGAATCATTTACGAAAGAGATATAATTAATTGTAACAGATATATAAAGCATTAGCACATATGTTGTTTGAATTAGTTATTGAGATCAGTTTATAGAAAAGTATCAAGCAGTCAAGTGATGCATATTGTTTTCTTTTTAATAACAAAGCCAAACGTGTTTGTTGTTCCCCACCCTTCCCTGTCATATTTTGCTACACTTCGCCCCACGTAAGTCTTGTTTACCCTACCTCCACTATCGTATATACCCTCCACTTCCCATCCCAAAAAATACACACGTCATTTATATCTCATATGTGCCTTTTCCTTCATAAATAATAGTATAGCCAGAAAGTAGTTGCTCACTTATTATTAACGCGTTTTTTTCTTTTTTCCCAACAGTTACATTTTTGACATACTTAGCAGTCCTTCTTTCCCCCTTACAAAGATGACGTTATTTATAGCTTACCGAACCGCCGTATCCCGTCTGTCCCAAAACAAATTTACACAAGTTTCACTGTTTCAAAACCATGACACCAGTCAATCAAACTGAGCACGCTTCTGCAGATGTTCACTAATCGTATTCGGGGTCATAAATTAGAATTTAAAAGTGACAGTCCTATTGTTTCAATGTCATATAGTTGCTATAATTATATGTAAACGTGACAGTTTCTGTGTTCGGGTATTTTGCTTTTTTTTTTTAATCTTGTCTGAACTGGTTATAGAATTAGGTTATTTACTGATTTTTTTATTTTTTCCACAACTCTGAAATAACAGCATTTTGGTCAAATTAATTTAGGTGTTACGTTAAAAATTTTAATCGTAATTTTTGACGCGTTAATCGCAAATTAACGCATTTTAATCAGCAGCCCTACTTTAAAGGCGACTTATCAAAAATAGAAAGTAAAATAAAATAATAATTGAGCATCGGTAAACATGTGAAACAGGAGTTGTGACAGCCAACATAATAGACTAGATCTTTCTATTAGGACCAGTCTATATTTGGCACAGGTTTTTCCCCATTAACATTTAAAGGCGGCCACACTGGGCGCGCTTGTGGTGGATGTCAGTTCGTTTTAGGGGCTCAATGTATTTATTATGCGCCCAAGCTTCTAACGACCTTAGCCAATCGCTTAAAGAAAAATTTTCCAATATCATATTTCTACGGGAAAGACGAACCTTTTATTGTCCAGAAATGTGTAGCTTTCAAAATAACAACGTAATAAATTTGCAACTGTTTAATGCATTAAAAATAAAAAAGCTACACTAGAGGCCCCTATGACCGGGGCCCTAGAAGCTGCATAGGAGGCCCTATCCACAAGAACTCTTCTGTATCAAACTTTGTAAAGAGCAAAATTTCGACGGTTGGTTAATTCATTTATAAATACTTGGACCTCAATTTATAAACATAATATCAGCACATTGTCTCCGTATGAACCAAACTGAATTATAAAACTGTTTGTAACCACGTGATTGGCAAATGGACCTTGCAGATTTCTTCGCGGAGTGGCTCTGGCTAAAAAGAACTCGTATTAGCACTAAAGAAAAAAGTAGATTTGTTTTGTTTGTCCATGCAAGAAATTCTCAAAACCAGATATTCGTAGGCGAATTTTTCCTTGCAAATTTCATTCTTTTACTTTTTTAACTCTTTATCTGATATAAACATGCCAACTTAATAGTTCAGTTCGTAAGTCTAATAAATTTAACAACGAATAGTTCAGTTCTTAACTCAAAAAACTTACCAACTAATAGTTCAGTTCTTAAATAAACTTACAAACAGCTACGATTAATATGGATTATTTAAATTTACTGACTAATTGATATATATTTTATTTTTTCTTTTCATCATTGTTATTGGCTGCTTCAAATTTTATAACAAAGTTCAATACATATTACACATATGTAAACATTGGATCTGAGAGTAGTAGATGGCCGGAACAGTTAATCAATAAATCATTTCGTGATGTTATCTCGTTCATTTGATTCTGTGATGTATGGCCAGTCGCACACAGGCAGTGGGGACATTGGTCAGAGTTGCTGGACATTATTAAACATTGACCGACTAGCAGATATCGGATAGATAGATAGATAGATAGATAGATAGATAGATAGATAGATAGATAGATAGATAGATAGATAGATAGATAGATAGATAGATAGATAGATAGATAGATAGATAGATAGATAGATAGTTTATCATTTCATGTAGTAACAACCAGTAGCTGGTCCTAGCATATAACTGTAGTATATTATTTATTTACCATAAATTAACTTGATCAAACTAAAGGTTGGGGTGGGGGGGAGATATTAGCTATAAAGTGTAAACTTTTAACTTTCTTTTTCGGTTCATTGTCCTCCGGTATATAAACATCAAACTGCTGTAGAAGTGTCATTCAACATAGTTGAACAGGTCACGTCGTGTGAACCTAGCCCTGCCCGTGAGTGTGATATCGAGTGTATATAATACGTCTGTTATGGAGATAACCATCAGCTCATTGTTTTTACCAAACTTGTCCTAATAAATGCTCTATCTGGGTCAAGTTGATCTTTAGCTTGTGTTCTTTGGTTGTTGAACAAGTTTTCTTTTTTATGTGCCAAAAAAGTTTCGTCAAAAAACAGCTTCTGGTTTTTTCATCTCTAGAGATAAACATCTTTCATTGAATCAGCCAACAGGGGATTACAGGGTAGCCGGGGCGAGAAACTGGCGGTCGCTTTGATCTTATCACAAAGAGGAGGGGAGGGGTGTGGTATTACTCCAGGTATCGCTCCCATGTGAATGGAAACTTTTACCTGTGGGAGTGGACCGGTGACTGTGTGTGGGGGTGGGGGTTGTGTGTGGGGGGTGTGGTGTGTGGGGTATGGGGGGGTAGAAACTATAAAAGATGAAGAAAGGAGGGGTGGTGAGGACATCAAAATTGAAGAAACCGACAATTAAATTTCTGAGATTGAAGTATGGCGGATGGGGGAGGGAATAAAGTTATGAGTGGTGTAGCTAAAGTTCGCTAAAGCGGATCATACAATCCTTCTGTCTATCCCCCACACACACATAAACACACAAACAGGTGAGACATAGATGACAATAATTTGTCAGATATATTTGTCTGTATCGATACTTACACGCAAAGACACACACACACACACATGCACAGATATTGATCCACACAAAATGTTCTAAATATAGCTGTAGTTACCTCAGAGATAATAACGTTTGACTGCTCAATTTGACTGCTCAGTTTGACTGCTCAGTTTGACTGCCCAGTTTGACTGCCCAGTTAGATTGCTCAGTTTGACTGCTCAGTATGAATCGGTAAGTTTTTTCAACAGATATCAGAAGTTCTTTTACTGAGTATCTGGTATGTGTTACACACCAGTTGTAACACAACTAGCTGCTAATGTTATCACTGGATTATGTCAACAATCCGGTACCTGGCAATATCATTGGATAGTGTCACAGACGCAAGGCACTGTTATAGTATCATTAGACAATTTATCACTTTGTTAACATTATCATTGGCTTGTATGATTTTGATGAAGAACGCGCTGGTTTAAGGGAAGAGGGAGGGAAGAGGGGTGTGGGCTGGGTGTCAGAGAGAGTGAGATGTGGTACAGTGGTTGAGAGGGCCGGGCAAGAGTGCAGTTATCTGCCCGTTTACCTGGTGGTACACGCAGGTAACTGGATACCGTTACTTCTGCTGTGGCTGAGGAACAAGGGTCACGTGATGAGCGGAAGATCAAATTTCGTCAATTTTCTTCTATATTCAGATTGGTCGAATTGATTCTGTGATTCAATTCATTGAGAGCATGAAACGTTGTCAAAATATAATCAAGATATATCTTCTTTAGATCTACTATCAAGCCAAATTGATACAAAATAAATTATATTTCAGAAATGAATCAAGACATATGTGATAGCATACTTTAACGTTTCAAGAATTTAAATTGTGTTCTCATGTCAGATCATTTTGATCCAGATAGTTTTAAAATATATTTTTATATTCAAAAAATATTTAATTTGATTAATTCTGTTTGATCTGACTTAATTGCCCAAATTTGAAACGGACAAAAAACCAGAAAAAATTAGTTGTTGCTTTTTCGAATATTTTAACGACAAAATTCAGTTTTTTAAGTACTAATATATCTAAAAAATAAATTCCTTGCGCATTTCACTGAGCAATAAGTAAGGAACAATTCAAATAAAGATTGTATGAACAAGGAGAAGTTGGCAAGTTGAAGACAACAAAACTTAAAAGGGTAAGTTTTATTTTATTTTCTGATTGTATGAAATATTGACATTAAAAGTAAACAATGGTGCCATTGGATAATATTCTGGTGTTGAATTATTTAGACAATATCTAATCTTGAAAAATAAAAGAATTTAATTTCGATGGAGTTAAAAACAGCATAGGAGCAACATAAATATAATGTTGAAATTGATAGTCTTGGGTTTAGGTATTGTGTAAACAAGCGAATGATGAAACAATTGTATCAGTCTGTTTTACTGTCATCTGATATAAATCTATGTGATGAAACTATTGTATCAGTCTGTTGTACTGTCATCTGATATAAATCAATGTGATGTAACAATTGTATCAGTCTGTTTTACTGTCATCTGATATAAATCAATGCGATGAAACAATTGTATCAGTCTGATGTACTGTCACCTGATATAAATCTATGTCATGAAACATAGCAGTGAAATATGTGCCGAGTGAAAGCACCATTTTCTACAGCAGTAATTCTCAATACATGGTCCACGACACACGAGTGCCAGGTTAGGTGGTACGTGAAAAGAAATTAAAAATAATACAATTAATATTTTGTGCATAAAAATCAGCCTACATGTTCGCGTGCTAATAGCTGTCTCCTTCAGTGTTGACCAATTTTCATTCCACGATTGATTTCAAGAATGTTTAATAACCATGCTGAGGAGAGTTCCTTGACAAAATGTTGAAAGTTCCACAACAAAGATTGAGAGTCCCTGCAAAGATTGAGAGCTCCTGCAAAGATTGAGAGCCCCTGCAAAGATTGAGAGTCCCTGCAAAGATTGAGAGTCCCTGCAAAGATTGAGAGCCCTGCAAAGATTGAGAGCCCCTGGAAAGATTGAGAGTGCCTGCAAAGATTGAGAGCCCCTGCAAAGATTAAGAGCCCCTGGAAAGATTGAGAGTGCCTGCAAAGATTTAGAGCCCCTGCAAAGATTGAGAGCCCCTGGAAAGATTGAGAGTGCCTGCAAAGATTGAGAGCCTCAAAGATTAAGAGCCCCTGGAAAGATTGAGAGTGCCTGGAAAGATTGAGAGCCCCTGGAAAGATTGAGAGCCCCTGGAAAGATTGAGAGCGCCTGCAAAGATTGAGAGCCCTGCAAAGATTGAGAGCCCTGGAAAGATTGAGAGTGCCTGCAAAGATTGGCAGTCCCTGCAAAGATTGAGAGCCCTGGAAAGATTGAGAGCCCCTGGAAAGATTGAGAGTGCCTGCAGATTGAGAGCCCCTGGAAAGATTGAGAGCCTCTAAAGATTGAGAGCCCCTGGAAAGATTGAGAGGCCCTGATCTATAGTAATGCCACCAATGTATACCAATTACTTTGAGCAATGAATGTAGTCGCAGATAATTCAATGTATCACTTTGTTATTCTGTAATTTCTGTAGAAAGCCGTCTACAAATAGATTACTAAAATGAGTTGTTTCAAAAATAGGAATCACGATGACTGATGGGTCATCATTGAATCAATTAATGTTTCCTTCCGTTTTCCTACATATTAATTTGTATTCATACTATACCACTGATATAGTCATTTATAAAATGTATCTTACCATGATACTCATAGACAGGAAGACATGATACATTGACAGGCAGCCATGATACTCATAGACAGGTAGTCATGATACTCATAGACCGGAAGTTAGATACACTTATACAGGTAGTCATGATACTCATAGATAGGCAGTCATGATACTCATAGACAGGTAGTCATGATACTCATAGACCGGAAGTTATAATACACATAGACAGGTAGTCATGATACTCATAGACCGGAAGTTATGATACACATAGACAGGTAGTCATGATACTCATAGACAGACATCATGATACTCATAGACAGGCAGGCATGATACTCATAGACAGGCAGTCATGATACTTATAGACCGGAAGTTATGATACACATAGACAGGTAGTCATGATACTCATAGTCCGAAGTTATGATACACATAGACAGGTAGTCATGATACTCATAGACCGGAAGTTATGATACACATAGACAGACAGTCATGATACACATAGACAGACAGTCATGATACTCATAGACCGGAAGTTATGATTCACATAGACAGGTAGTCATGATACTCATAGACAGACAGTCATGATACTTATAGACAGGCAGTCATGATACTCATAGACCGGAATTCATGATACTCATAGACAGGCAGGCATGATACTCATAGACAGGCAGTCATGATACTTAAAGACCGGAAGTTATGATACACATAGACAGGTAGTCATGATACTCATAGTCCGGAAGTTATTATACACATAGACAGGTAGTCATGATACTCATAGACCGGAAGTTATGATACACATAGACAGACAGTCATGATACACATAGACAGACAGTCATGATACTCATAGACAGACATGATACTCATAGACAGTCATGATACTCATAGACAGACAGTTATTATACACATAGGCAGTTATAAAGGAAACGATTTCGATAAATTCTTTTATCTGAATGAGCCTTTTAAAAAATACCGATACTTTCAACGAAATGTCATGATAAATGGAAAACGTCATTTAGCAGTTTTAACTATTTCTATAGACTGTACTCTGATGTAAGGGGGAGAGCACTATATTCATAATTTAGCTAATAATAAACCTAAGGATGAAGACGTTTTTAGCAGCTTACCCCATTGAATGTCTTTTTGTAAAGAGCAGCGACATATAAATTTTCTAAATAACCGTTGATCCAATGGAACTAGTGTTTAGAAGTGATGATCATGGAGGGGGGCTATAGGTGATGGCAAGATCTGAAAATGAAAATATTTGCGAAAATTCCTATATACCGATATAGCTGGTGCCCTTCTTTCATCCCCACTATTGTCAATAGTGCAATTGCTATGGAGGCACCACGGGATATAAAGGGGAGATTCAACCATGGCCTGAAATATCAATTGGTCTTCTACGTATATCGAACCAGGGGAGTTCAGGTCGACAGTTGAGCATCACCTAATCCTTCATTCAAGTAAAAATCTCCTCACGAATTGAGACGATTTGTTTGGGGTTTGTAGTGAGTCCCCCAGCCCCATCCCAGCCATTGAATATAGTGAGAGGTGTTTTGTTCATAAATTAATAGTGTCTAAATCAGACTGCAGAAGTTTATTTAGAGAATTGTTTATCAATATGAAGTGGGATTTCTTCCAGAAGTTTTTTTTAATCCATTTATAAACGTATTTTGCTTACTACGACTTTGAATAAAACATCCACACAGTATAAATACAATTACTTTCACAACATCTAAAAAAATTCAAATAATGTATTTTCAATGCATTTTATCAATCCCATATTTTTTTTATTATTCTCATTGATAAACTTTTTCTTGGCGTCACACTTGGCGACATTTAAAAGGAAATATCTGAAATCTACGTCTGCATTCCTCAATATCAAAACATCTCACAAGAAACGAAATGTTTGTAGATTGCCTTATATCCGGTTATGTCCCGGTTTCCCATTATAAAACCACACTTCACTGCCCCTGAACACATTTCACCCATTAGCAAGTTTAATTAAAATGAATTGAGTCACAGACGCCGAATCGCTCTACATGTCTGGATGGAGGTTCATGGACATTGAATGTTTAATCAAATATACCCAGAACTTACAACAACCGACTAGTGTGCATAGTATTGTTATTTAATTCCATTGGATATTTTATAAACGTTTGAATAGCGAGATTAGTTCAAGGATTAAACATATTTGATGACTACTAGGTCAGTGGTTTATGTTAACATGTTGTAATTGTTCGTGTTTTTACCACAACAGCATCAAATAATTGAGTTGAATTAATGATCTTAATTAACTTACTGAAACGATTTTATTCATCTAAATTGTATATTTATCAGAAGCGATATGAGTGGGTGCAGTTGGGTGAATGGACAGTTGTGTGGTAGAATGGATGGATAGATGGATAGAATCGCAGACCGACAATCCTATTTATAGAAGGAATAATCTATATAATAGTACATACCAATAGACAGACATATATTAATAGGTACCACAAACTGATTTTTTAAAATGGGTTTACAGCTTTTTTCAACATGAATATTGCAAGAACTCGAGAATCTAAGATGGTGGACATCAAATTTATTACTATAGCTCAAATAGTTTAAGAGATATAAATTTTTGAAAATGTGACTTTTTCATTTTTTCACAACACCTTCAAAAGTGCCATTTTTGCCAAGCGTTATCTGCAAAAAGTATTTCCTGTACACCAAATCATTTACATTCAATACAAACACAAATATACATAGAATAAACTCAATTTTTTTCAAAGGTGTAAAATTATAATATCATTAGAAATTTATAGCACTGAAAATGGGTTTTCATCATTTTTTAGAAAAAATAAAAGGAGATAAATTTTTTCAAAATTAATGACATTTCAAAAAATCATAATAAAATTTCAGCAATCGACACACATAAGAACTAATTACATCAATCTGTAGGGTAACTTAAGCTCTATACATTCAATTAGTCATAATATCTTAATATTATTTATGATTAATATAATAAAGGTTAGAAATAGATCGGGTAATAAAAAACTAAAAATTTGTCATTTTCAAAAATTCACAAAAAAAGAACTGTTATGTATATATTCAACATTTATATATAAAAATGTGAGGATATACATAGTTCTTAACTATAAAATAGTCGTTAGACCAATTACTTGTATATATACAGTACAGGGATGGATAAATCCATGCATGTAAAAAATCAATAAAAATACTTTTCATTAGGAAAAAATCCACTATTAAGTATTATTTGAAAAGTTATATTAGTAACAATAGTAACCGTAACATTAGATGCATACATTACAATTATATTCTAATTATTTCATAAGTCATGGAAAGCTAACAAATAATTTACGCATTTTACCACTACAGGAGCTCACCTAAATAAGTGCAACTTTCGAAATTTAAGTAATTTTACTTTTAAGTTAATGTAAGCATATACCATTTAAATGAGTTATTAATGTACCATTCAATTGATCAGCAGGACCGCATTTAGACGTCATAAGGCCCTAAGCTATTTGGGATATAGAAATGTTCCCTTAGCCCTACTGAAGTTTAGTATTCTTCTGTTTCTATAACCTAGACATATGAAGGAATTGTGTGTTAGCACAACGCCCAGCCGCCTTTAATTCCCCAACTTAAGTCAGGTACACATTTAAAGCCGGGTGGACTTGTGGTTCAACGACTTTGCATCAGATAACATGTCGACAGTCGAGTATCTACACCACTCGGCCATCCATCATTTGGGATATGGGGCCCTTTATAATTCCAGAAATTAAATGGCAGTGTCAAATATTTAAATAAATATGACAATTGCTCACTCTAACAATTTTTGGGGGCCTCCTAAAAAGTGGGGTGCTAAGCTATAGCTTGTGTAGGTTATATATAAATCCTGCACTGTTGATCAGCATCATTCCCTTCTTTTTTATTTCATCTTTCAATACCTCTCATAGTAATAAAGGTTTATTTCTGGAGCTTTTCAAAACACATCTGTTTTGTTTCAATTCATGAGATAATGTACTGTTTTGTTGATCATTTAGTGATTTTAACTCTAATTTCTTCTTGATATAGTACTACTATTTCATCAAGGACATTTTTTCCAATTATTGACCCTACCCAGGCCCGTAGCCAGGTCAAAGTAAGCAGAGGAGGCACCAATACCCAGCAAGGGGGCACCTTAACCTTTTCTATATTTTTCCTCTTTTTCTTTTTTTTTTTAAGCGGGGGGGCACTCCACACCTAGCCGGGGGGCACGGCCCCACAGTGCCCCCACCCCTGGCTACAGGGCTGACCCTACCATTAAAAGTTTTATTTATTTTAATGTTTTATTATGTTTTAATCTATTTCTTGTTTGAATATTCTGTTGTTTACTTAAGTATAATAAATAAAAAAATGAATGAAAAGTTCATCAGTTAATCTATGTAGTTTTGAAAGAACAGACTCTTTCAGGGGACTGTGTATATTTCTCTTATTCACTCTAAAAGTTGCAAGGCTTTAAAATATATAACCCACATTCAAAATTGGTCCAAATAAGTTACATAATATACTGCTGATATGGTATTTAAACACATAAAAGTCTTTTCTATGTGTTACTTTAACTCTGATTACCAGTTCCTTTTTTTGGATTTGTGAGAACCATGTTTAATTAAAGCTAAAAGATGTTTCATCACGTCAATCAATACTCAAACTGAACTAATATTAATAATAAGATACTTAATAATAATACAAACGCATGAGTGGCTAAGAAATATTTTAATAAAAAAATACAGGCGTAACAGTTACATGAGTCCATGACTTGCCATTTTCCTCTTTCAAAACCAGAGTTGAAGAAGTCATGTATTACTAGTCTAGTAGACAAGGCAATAAAGGTATCCCTCCAACTAGCACAGAAACCTTCTATAAAGTATTGAGTTGTACACCGTCTGATAAGGATAATTATGACATTTAAAAATGGTTCTGACTTAAATAATAGTGAATTTAAGCATATACTAAACATACACAGTTATATTACAACAATAATTGAAAAAATATCCATTCAATAATAGTTATGTTAATTCGGTCGGCCTACAATCTACTATATGTTTACATTGACAACCAATTATCGACCACATGACCTGTTATATTTGTTTAAATTTTAGACAATAAAACTATCTAACAACGGTAAAAAATATATACTAGTCAATTTTGAATATGTTATCTCTTAGAAAATATTATTATCTCTCTAAAAAAGTAGCCAGAAAAAATAGAAGTGTCCGCAAACATGAGGGGTATCGTTCAATGTACAAAAGCATCAAAATGGCCTCGAGGTTTATCATATTAAAGTTATTATAACTACAACAATAAACATTTCAAAAGAAATATAAAGCTAAAAGAGTAAGGAACAAATAATGTAACTATTTATCTACAAGTTTTTATCGTTTTTACTTACCAACTAGGTGTTTAAGTCCCAATAAAGTTCAATTCATTGTGACTGGTGTAGCGTTGCTAACTTGATTGTCGGCCATTTTCACGGTCGTGCAAGAATGGGTGAAAAATGTGTGTTATATGCTATTTCTTAGCGCTCTGCGCTTTTGGGCCATGCTTACAAATTAAGTTTTATTATAACATTTTAAAAGCAAAATGGACGGGCTTTCTAATGATACTAAAGAAAAACCTACAAAATTAAAAAATCACAAAATAATTTACTTTTTATTATGATTTTTTTATATTAAAAATATTGTTAAATATAATTTAATTAAATGTTTAGTATGGTTGTAAAGGGCATTCATTTTCGCACACATTGATATATTTGACATTACTGTAGGACGAATGGCCCAGAATCGCACGGAGATTGAAATTAGGATAGTCAAATTAGATCGCGCGTCGGCCGGTAAAAAGTGACTTCGGTGATGGTTTTCATTTAAAAAAATTAACCTTTTGTTCTAAATCTACGTAATTAAAATTTACATATTATTGTAGGGCTTACAAAATGATTTAAAATGATATAATTGTTTATGAGATTTGATCAGTTTTAAGTAGAGAAATCATTAAGTTAAAACTATCCAAATATTGACTACAGTGACGCAAAACCACGATTTTGAGCCAGTTTGTGGTACCTAATATTAAATATTTATCTTTGTCTATTTCAGTGTTAGCCATGCACGAGATCAACAAATACTTTAGCAAATACTTTAAAAAATACATTTTTTGATCCAGTGATACAAAATGAATTAAACAATAGAATGTATATGGCTTATTTCGGGGACCGCACACAACTCATTGAAGAGCCGCCCATGGACAATAAGTTGTCTTTATACAAACGTCGGTGTGTGTGCGCGCGCACGTTATTTCATCCAATTTACGGACAAGTGACGTTTACTTAACTCCAATAATTACCAACATTATAATTGTTGGGGGGGGTTATACACGGACTGGGGTGTCGGGACCTAATTAATTCATCTCCGCCGACACTTAAACACGTCCGTGGTAAGTAATTGGTCTTCACTGAATGCTCTTTAACCAATTGATACTGGGACTAAAGCAAAAGTATTTAAAATGGCCTAAATGTTTAAAAGGAGCGAAAACAACATTTAGAGATATTATATATTCAAGTATAGTGAAACATTATCTTATTTAAAATGTTTGTCCATAGATATTGTTGTTGTATCAGATAATGCTATTTTACCTCACGGATGTAATCAACGTGCAGCGTATGTTCTTTCAAATATAAGACTAGTTCATCAAACGAGTTTTTTTTCGGGTGTCATTTAGAAGGATGGATTCAAAATTTTAGTAAAAAATAAATGTATGCTACACTTTTTAAGAAAATATGTTTTTAATATAGTTTAACTTTGTGCAGTTTTGTGTAATTAATACCATTTTAATAAAAAAAGAATATGTTTATAAAATGACTTTAATTTTCTCCATACAATTAAAAGTGGTGTAAAAAATAATAAGTAGTTTGGAATACATCCCTTATAACTATAAAGTACAGACTTATAGTTAAGTTTCAAATAGTCATAGTTAGCAGGATTTGAAAATTAATTAGCGTTTAAATTTAACTTAATAAATATCAGCTAAAATTTTAACTTGTTTCAAACAATAAACATTTATTAAACTTAATATCAGTTGAAGAAAAAACTAATAAACATGTTTATTAAAGGACAAGTAAGAACATGCATGTAAGAAATCAGGAATTTGTATTCCTAAAAAGAATTTACTTTGTAATTGTAGACTTCGCTGTATTATAAATTGATTATACTTGGCTAATATTGATTAAATCAAAGAAAAATTGCTTTATAGTCATTATTCGACATCATATTTATCAGGTAGTATACCCTCCACCCTTAAATACTAAACCCTAAGCAACAAAAGTCCCCCAGGAAAAAAATCTCTTAGGAAAAAAAACCTGGATAATATATAGTTTCAATTGAATTTTCGCTTAGTGATGGGTATCATGTATCTGTAGACTAAAGACATTTCATTGACGGGTGTCATGTACATCTGTAGACTAAGATATTTCATTGACGGGTGTCATGTACATCTGTAGACTAAAGATATTTCATTGACGGGTGTCATGTACATCTGTAGATTAAATATGTATTTCATTGACGGGTGTCATGTAGATCTGTAGACTAAAGATATTTCATTGACGGGTGTCATGTACATCTGTAGACTAAAGATATTTCATTGACGGGTGTCATGTACATCTGTAGACTAAAGATATTTCATTGACGGGTGTCTTGTGTACATCTGTAGACTAAAAGATATTTCATTGACGGGTGTCATGTACATCTGTAGACTAAAGGATATTTCATTAGATTTATGTCTTGTGTACATCTGTAGACTAAAGTGATATTTCATTGACGGGTGTCTTGTACATCTGTAGACTAAAGATATTTCATTGACGGGTGTTCAGTACATCTGTAGACTAAAGATATTTCATTACGGGTGTCTTGTACATCTGTAGACTAAAGATATTTCATTCATATGTCTTGTGTATATCTGTAGACTAAAGATATTTCATTGACGGGTGTCATGTACATCTGTAGACTAAAGTATTTCATTCATGGGTGTCTTGTGTACATCTGTAGACTAAAGATATTTTATTGACGGGTGTCTTGTGTACATCTGTAGACTAAAGATATTTCCATTGACGGTGTATTGAAAACATCTGTAGATCAAAGATATTTCATTGACGGGTGTCATGTACATCTGTAGACTAAAGACATTTCATTGATGGGTGTCATGTACATCTGTAGACTAAAGATATTTCATTGACGGGTGTCATGTACATCAGGACTAAAGATATTTCATTGACGGGTGTCTTGTGTACATCTGTAGACTAAAGATATTTCATTGACGGGTGTCATGTACATCTGTAGACTAAAGATATTTCACTGACGGGTGTCATGTACATCTGTAGACTAAAGATATTTCATTGACGGGTGTCTTGTGTACATCTGTAGACTAAAGATATTTCATTTACGGGTGTCTTGTACATCTGTAGACTAAAGACATTTCATTGACGGGTGTCATGTGTATATCTGTAGACTAAAGATATTTCATTGACGGGTGTCTTGTGTACATCTGTAGACTAAAGACATTTTATTGACGGGTGTCATGTACATCTGTAGACTAAAGATATTTCACTGACGGGTGTCATGTACATCTGTAGACTAAAGACATTTCATTGACGGGTGTCATGTACATCTGTAGACTAAAGACATTTCATTGACGGGTGTATTGTGTACATCTGTAGACTAAAGATATTTCATTGACGGGTGTCATGTACATCTGTAGACTAAAGACATTTCATTGACGGGTGTCATGTACATCTGTAGACTAAAGATATTTCATTGACGGGTGTCATGTACATCTGTAGACTAAAGATATTTCATTGACGGGTGTCTTGTGTACATCTGTAGACTAAAGATATTTCATTGACGGGTGTCATGTACATCTGTAGACTAAAGATCTTTCACTGACGGGTGTCATGTACATCAGAGACTAAAGATATTTCATTGACGGGTGTCTTGTATACTTCTGGTGACTAAAGATATTTCATTTACGGGTGTCTTGTACATCTGTAGACTAAAGATATTTCATTGACGGGTGTCATGTGTATATCTGTAGACTAAAAAGATATTTCATTGTCGGGTGTCTGTGTACATCTGTAGACTAAAGACATTTCATTGACAGTGTCATGTACATCTGTAGACTAAAGATATTTCAGACTGACGGGTGTCATGTACATCTGTAGACTAAAGACATTTCACTGACGGGTGTCTTGTACATCTGTAGACTAAAGACATTTCATTGACGGGTGTCATGTACATCAGTAGACTAAAGACATTTCATTGACGGGTGTCATGTGGTTGGAATGCTTTTGAGGAGGGCGAGAGAGTGGTAAATTAAAATCAGAAGAAAAACAGCAATTAAGCCTGTTCCATTCTGGACACAGGACGTGTTAGCGCATTTTCGTGTTATGTATCAGTAATTTTTAGCTTTAGCAAATATTTGTAAATTTTGAAAATGTTTATAAATTCAATTGTGTAATGCATATATTTGTGTAAAAAATTATAAAGACGTTTCTTCATATTTGAAAAAAAATTATTGTCTCTTAAATCTAACTACAAGGGGTTTGTGGTTACAATAGAACCATAATTGAAAACATTCTAAATTATAGTCATTTAATCGTCCGAAAACGCCGTCAATTGTTGCATAGCTCTTATACTTTCATTAAACTCAGAATACAAGCTTACTATTTCATTTGATGAGTTTCTTAATAAATCTTGGTGAAACTACGTGCTGCAGTATTTCGCACCAAATGAACGGGTTATTGAACGTACAAGGTGTATATATAATATATAAGCCCCTTAGGAGCCCTGAAGCCCGGCCCTAGAGGTCCTATCGCAAAATGAACTTTTGATGTACACATGGCAGGCCAAGACCTACAAAATGATATATACATCATGGGTCTAGGACTTATAGTTGCTGAGATATAGCGCTCCTTTATTAATATAGCTTATGTAGTAAAAAACGGTACTAAGGCCCCTTTTACGGCCCTGAGAGGTCAGATCGCGAAATGGAAAAAGTCATTTCTTGGCAGGCCAAGACCTACAAAATGATATATACATCATGGGTCTAGGACTTATGGTTGTTGAGATCTAGGTGATGACGGGGTGATGACGGACGGACGGACGGACAGACAAAACGGGGACAATAGACGTAAATAAATTATACATTTCAATTTGAAGAAAACAAAACAAAATTTCTACTCTCAAAGAAAGTAAATATTTTTAGTTTAACTTTTTATTTAGTAGCAAAACAAATTAAGCTAAACTAAACTTTATTCAGTTAGCTAAGCTTTACTTGTAATTTTAAAAAAAAATGAGTTAAAATTTTTTAGGTTGTAGCCGATTAGTTAACTTTGTCCATCGCTGGGTGTAATCTTAGTTGTATTCAAATCTCCACCAGCCTCTACACCTATCGAGCTCATCTATTACATTGTTGACCAGCATTCAGTTGCTCAAGTATCAAATTAATTCTTTATTTAAAACAATGAACTGAAATGTATTCAGATTAATTTCCTTAACAATAAAGGGTTTTTTTAATTATATGAGATACATCTTTAAACAAGTAATGTGAGATAGTGTGATGTAGTGTGAGCTAGTGTGTAGTGTGGGTAGTGTGAGGTAGTTTGAGGTAATGTGAGGTAGTGTGAGGTAGTCAGGAGGTAGTGTAAGGTAGTGTGAGGTAGTGTGAGGTAGTGCGGTAGTGTGAGGTAGTGTAAGGTAGTGTGAGGTATGTGAGGTAGTTTGAGGTAGTGTGAGGTTGTGCGGAGGTAGTGTGAGTAGTGTGAGATAGTGTGCGGTAGTGTGAGGTAGTGTGAGGTAGTGTGAGGTAGTGTGAGGTACTGTGAGTAGTGTGGGTAGTGTGAGGTAGTGTGTGGTAGTGTGAGTATTGTGAGGTACTGTGAGGTAGTGTGAGGTAGTGTGAGTAGTGTGAGGTAGTGTGAGGTAGTGTGCGGTAGTGTGAGGTAGTGTGAGGTAGTGTGAGTAGTGTGAGGTAGTGTGAGATAGTGTGAGTAGTGTGAGGTAGTGTGAGGTAGTGTGAGTAGTGTGAGGTAGTGTGAGGTAGTGTGAGGTAGTGTGAGGTAGTGTGAGGTAGTGAGGTACTGTGAGGTAGTGTGAGGTAGTGTGCGGTAGTGTGAGGTAGTCTCAGATAGTGTGAGGTAGTGTGAGGTAGTGTGAGTGTAATGTGCGGTAGTGTGAGGTAGTGTGCGTTAGTGTGAGATAGTGTGAGGTAGTGAGGTAGTGTGAAATACTGTGAGGTAGTGTGAGGTAGTGTGCGGTAGTGTGAGGTAGTGTAAGGTAGTCTCAGATAGTGTGGGAGGTAGTTCGAGGTAGTGTGCGGTAGTGTGAGGTAGTGTGCGGTAGTGTGAGGTAGTGTGCGGTAGTGTGAGGTAGTGTGCGGTAGTGTGAGGTAGTGTGAAATAGTGTGAGATAGTGTGAGGTAGTGTGCGGTAGTGTGAGGTAGTGTTATGTGAGATATAGTGTGAGGTAGTGTGAGGTAGTGTGAGGTACTGTGAGTTAGTGTGCAGTAGTGTGAGGTAGTGTGAGAAGCCCAGATAGTGTGAGGTAGTTCGAGGTAGTGTGCGGTAGTGTGAGGTAGTGTGCGGTAGTGTGAGGTAGTATGGGAGGTAGTGTGCGGTAGTGTGAGGTTGTGAAATAGTGTGAGACAGTGTGAGTAGTGTGAGGTAGTGTCAGATAGTGTGAGGTAGTGCGGTAGTGTGAGTAGTGTGAGATAGTGTGAGGTAGTGTGAGGTAGTGTGAGATAGTTTGGGGTAGAGAAGAGCTTATATAAATTCGAGACTCTTACATTCTCCTATTCACTACGAGATGTTGGCGTTACCTGCTAAGGAACTCACGTCTTTTGTGGTGAGGCGTTCATCAACAGTCTGGCATGAGTTGACTGAGAACATCTAGAGCACATCCCATCGGTCGGTGATGCTCCATGCTGCATAGAAACTTTAACATGTTTAAACCCATCAGTGAATTGATCATCCTAAACATAATAAATGTTTAAATATTGAGGATAAATTTTTGTATGGATTATGTTGTGTAAACAAAGAACAATGTATCATATAGCAGAAGACACAAGGTAAAAGTTTGTTTGTCTGAAGAACAACTGCATATGGTGGTTGAACATTTGAATAAAAACAAATATTATAATACTCTGAGATCCTGTTCTCTTGAAAGAATTCCGTCCGTCTGACTCTCCAGTTTCTGCTTCTGACAAATTTTTGTTTTTCTTGCTCTTTTCATGGCAGTGTCTATTCTGGTTCTTCTTACCAATAGTTTGAAAGTCAATAGATTATTTTGGTCAGTTATTATTGTTTATCGATGTGTTGTTTATTGGTTGTCGATGGGTTGTTATTGTATTGAGACTAATGTTGAGTCTATGAGTCATATTAAATGAACTATTTTTAACTACCATTTTTAAAACTTTTGCTGTATGTGATAGAAATGACTGATACATCTATTCATTCATTGTAAATGCATGTTAGCATGTTTCATTCATTAAATTATCAACATCTTTCAATTAAATATCATACAAATAATGATTTCCTTATGTTCAGACGTAATTCAGAAACTGTATCATGCAAATGTTGATTTCCTTCCTTATGTTCAGACGTACTTCAGACACTGTATCATACAAATGTTCATTTCCTATGTTCAAACGTACTTTTGATGTACAACAGTGAGCTCCGTTTCGTCAGTAAACGAACGATTTAACACGAACGAATCGGTCGACGGAAACATTTCGATCAATACAAGAACCACAAAAACGAAAAAAAATCTAAAACCGAAATTTGTATAAAAAAATAAAGTTTTTGATGTCAATATTTTTTAGTTTATATTAAGTGTACATGATACAAATCAGTTAATGAACGTATTTCTAGAGTGAATTATACTTGCAGAAATCTTCATTGCTAATGGAGGGGGTGGGGGTACCGGCAGGTTGTGTATATTAGCTACAACAATCAACTGGCTATATATGTGTCATACTTTAGTTCATTACAAGTCGCCCGTGTTTCACTGTATTCTGATGTTGTAATGTAACGGTCCCTGAAGTAAAGTAAATAAACTAAGCAAATATAACTCATTCTTATAATATCCAAACAGTTTTATGCTTAGCTGCGAATTTTGAACTCTCCTGGTAGGTGTTACTGTACGACTAGTACTTGGGTAGCTATGTACAGAAAGTATAATTTGGGTCTGCTTGTTTACGGACATTGTTCACCGGAATGGAATCTGTTATACAATGCAACAACATCTGTCAGGAACTGACGAATATTTTACAATCAATATAATATCATTGGTGTCTGGGTGTGTTATTATTATTATTTATTATTCAAACCCATTTGTATTAGACAAGTCTTCAAATTAATCATTTTCTTTAATTTGAGTGTAACCTATATGTTAATACTAGTTGCAAGTACCGGCTTTGCTCGGGTTTGAAATACGGTTTTCTGTTTACCTTTGTTTTCCCTACCCCCCTCTCCCTTCCTCTCTCCCTCCCTTCCTCCCTCCAACTCCCTCCCTACCCCTCTCTCCTTTTCTCTTTCCCTCCCTCCCTTTCCTCCTCCCTCCCTCTTTCTTCCCTCCCTAACTCTCCCATCTCACTCTCTCTCCCTATCGTCCTCCCTCCTTCTCTCACCCCCGCCCCCTCTTTCCACCTTCCTCCCTTCCTCCCTCCCCCTCTCTCCCTCCCTGACCCTTCTCTCTTTATTTCTCACTCACTCCCATATCTCCCCATCCATCTCTCTCCCTCTCTCCTTCCCTCCCCTTTCTCTCCCTCCATCCTTTCTCCCTCCCTCCCACCCTCTTCCGTCTCCCTCTCTTCCCCTCTTTCTTTATCTCTCCCTCCCCTCTATCTCCTCTATCTCCCTCCCTTCCTTTCTCTTCCTTCCCCTCCTTTCTCTCTCCCTCTTTCTCCAACCCTCCCTCTCCCTCCCTCCCCCTTTATCTCCCTCCCTCCCTCCTCCTCTCTCCCTCCCCCTTCCTCCCTCCTTCCTCCTTCCCTCTCCTCCCTGCCCCCTCTCTCTTTATCTCTCTCCCCCTCCCTCTCTGTACAATTAAACGTCAAATTACGCTTCTTAAATAAACAGAAAACCTATTTTAATCCCGGCCAAAGCCGGGTATTTTGCAGCATGAAAAAAAACAACAACAATATTTTTTTTTTCCGTCCCTAAACCTTTCTTCTCCGTCCGTTCAATTACACATTCACTGGTGCGCGAATACAGGGAATTCCCTGTGCATTGATACAATTTGAATGCAATAACATTTAAAGCACCCGCGCGCAAGTTCATCATCGGGAAATGACGTCACAGAGGATTTTTATTTATAGTGAAGGCGATCCCATACCGTGAATACTTTAATATAGTAAAATACTAAAATAATTAATTACAATTAAACTACCCATTGAGATTGTATTATTAATGTTAATAATGTCACAGAAATATTTTAATTAACGTATTTCTGTTTATTAAAGTGCACCCTTAATTTTTATCTTCTGAATACATAAAACGATAGGTAAATAGATATGACTATTGATTTCACCATGTTTACAATTGGAGTTTCCGGAAGTTACCCCTCTTTTAAAAATGTATCATCAGAAAATGACGACACAGAAAAGAGTTTTTTTTGTGTATGCCGTCGAGATTACTTTTAATATAGTAAAATACTAAAATAAAAATAATTTATTACAATTAAACTACCCATCGAGATGAAACGAAACCTGTCCTATAACCTTCCCCATGAAATTATGTACATGTACCAAATTTCACGTTATTTGGTTGTCTGGATCTTGAGTTATAAGGGAACAGACAGACAGACAGACAGACAGACAGCAAATGCGTCTTATAAGTGTTAATATATTTCATTATTGTTTGCTTCAGCTTTAATTGGCTTAAAATATATTCTACAGAGAAAAATAATAAATAGAGCTAGGAAAATTAAGAGATTTTAGAATATATATTTATGTGAGCCCCATCTGCATGATGACCTATCTATGTTTGTCCATTGACCTATCTATGTTTGTCCAGTGACCTACCTATACTTATCCAGTGACCTATTTATGTTTGTCCAGTGACCTATGTATGTTTGTCTAGTGACCTATGTATGTTTGTCAAATGACTATCTATATTTGTCCAGTGACCTATGTATGTTTGTCAAATGACCTATCTATGTTTGTTCAGTGACCTATCTATGCTTATCCAGTGACCTATCTATGTTTGTTCAGTAACATATATGTTTGTCCAGTGACATATCTTTGTTTTACTAATGTAATCTCATTATTTAGTATAAAGTAATTACTACAAGTATGTTACACCCTTATAAATTATTCAGATACAACATGTTAATATAATAAGGTGATGCTGTAAAGCTGTGGCTGTATCGCTGTCAAGCTGTACAGATTACTCTGTTGTGTATATTTATATACATAATGGTCTTTTTAGTGTACAAATACCTATTTCTTGGCCTTCTATCTACTTACTGTGTACATACAACTCAATCCACTAACACAATCAGCAACTACAAACATGCCAAGCCCTTTCAACCAATGTAAAATATTTAATCATCATCTTTAGCTACAATCATCAACTTCCGCTATATTAATCAACTTCCGCTACAATCATCATATTCCGCTATAATAATCAATTTTTATTTATGTGTTCCACTTACTTGGGTCTTCTCACCTGAAGTTCCACCTTTGACCCTCCCCTTCCCCTTTACCCGCATCATGAATTTTTACTCCTTTGTGCCCCACAAACATGCTGATAGAATCAGAAGAAAGTTCATACCTTGTGTCCAAAAATGTTTTTTATCTAGACTTTCAGAAATGTCCTGAAGAATATCTTTTTGGTCTGAACTGTTGATACTTTTATGTGTGATATTTATTGTAACTCCTGGCCTGAAACATAGAGAGACAGAAGTCATTAACATCAGAACTACAGGCAGATGCTGAATCAATGTGTAAGAAATGTAAACATTCTATGGCGGTGGTTGTGTACACAAATCAAACTTGTAAACAGATAGAAACAAGATGCAAGTCAACTCAGGGAAGAAAATGAAATTTGTATCCGTCTATTTATCTAAAAATTGTCTGTCTGTATGTCTGTTTATAATTATTTCATGTCTATATATCTACCGATCTACATTAATTTCTATCCAACAGTCTGTGGCTGTCAACAGGCCCGTAGCATACGGGGACTGGGGGCCATTCCTTTGCGTTTTGTCTGGCCCCTCTGCTTGTTTGCTCTACTTAGTAACATTTATTTCCAGCCCCCCACCCCGCTATTGGCCTGGCCCCCTGCTGTAGAATTTTCACGCTACGGTGCTGGCTGTCAATATTTAAAAAAGAATAAATAAACAAAATAAAACTAGTGTATGAAATATATTTTAAATTATTTATTTTTTTAATTCGTAATTTTTTTATTATAAATGTATTCGCTTTATGAAAAGTTAATTTAGAAATGAAATGTTTGTACAAAGAAATATTTACATGTGTCCATAAGTTGGTGAGTCATTTGCAATGTCTCTTAATTTATTTCATCACCATTCTTTATATATATATATATATATATATATATCAGGCATACACATGGGCGTATTCAAGGGGGGCATTTGCCCCCCCCCACATTTTAAAAAAATGTCATAAAGTTGTAACAATAAAACTGAACTAAATTTCCTGGAAGTTTATTACATTAAAGTATAATAACTAAACAAACAACACATGTACCCCAAACCTAACCCTAACAGCAGAAAGTAACTAATTTGCAACTTGCTTGCTTTTTCAAGATTGTTCTAAATATTCCAGTTGTTAACAATTTCTGTCACATTTTCAGCGAAAATCCGCAACCTTTTATATTTATGTGTCCGTCTAGTTTCATATAGCAAAGGCACATTTGGAAATAGTTTTCTTCGCTGATTAATTTCTCAGAAAAAAACTATAATTGACTTAATTTTTCCTATTGTGTTTCATACAGCATTCACATTATTTAAATTGTTCACGACAAGATTTAATGTATGTGAACTGCAATGTACAATTGCTGCATTTTGGTCTTTTTTTTCGAATTATTGCTTGGACTGCTCCTTCTTTACCTGCCATTGTAGAACATCCGTCTCATCCTTGACCAACAAAATTTGTCATATCTAATCCGGCCCGTAGCGTGCGGGGGGGGGGGGCAGGAGAGCCTGGCCCTCCCTGCGTTTTGTCTGGCCCCTTTGCTTGTTTGCTCTACTTAGTAAAATTTATTTCCTACCCCCCCTGCTATAGCTTGGCCCCTGCTGTAGAATGACTGGCCCCTGCTGTAGAATTTTCACGCTACGGGGCTGTATCTAATTTAAATTCTAATGAATTTGTAATTATGGTGTTCTTTGACAAATCTAACACCAAGTGACATCTGCTCAATGTCTGAAATTATATTATCTCATCGGCAAGTATAGAAATTACAACTGAATTATTTGCTTCACGAACAATGTCTTCAAAAAAGAGAGACCCACAAATTTCGATCACAGTGTTTTTGTGTAGTTTCCGACAGGCCCACCGACAGAAATTTCGGGCCCCTGGGCAGGGCTGTCTCGGGCCTCTCGTGCTGATAATAACATTTTCAAAAGTTGATTGGCGAGCTCAGTTCGGGCCCCTAAAACTCGCCGGGCCCCTGGGCATTTGCCCTCTGCCTCCCCTCTAGGCGGCACTGGTTGCCGAGATATACTTAGCAATACAAGAACTAATTGACAAATGATTATCTAGAACTTCATCTCTAGATTCAACACGAATCTTTAACAGGTCGTAAAAAATACCAGAGTGTGATTCTTTTTCTAGACTTTGTCTTCTAAATGATGAGTTTTACTGCTCATCTATAGAAACTGCTTTGGCTACCAATAGTGCAACAAAATAGCTTGAATCCTTAATAAGAGTCTTTGTGCCATGTGCTTTGCATGTGGCTACGTGCATCTTCGTTGAAATCTTTTAATTTTGTGCATAGTTTGATAAAAAATGCTCCATGAACTACTGGAATTACTTTTTGCGAAAACAACACGCACAATTTGCAAAAGCCACCTTTTAACATTTGCAAGTATATAACCCACGATGAATAGTTTGATAACCAAGCATATCTAAAGCCTCTGTTTCCACTAATGTCAGCTCTAAAAATCATATTTCTATCAGGGGTCGAACAATCAAGGATCAGCAGCAATTTCAACTCATTTGAAAGGTCGTATGTCAAAGACATAGGCTACCTTCCAATATCCAATTTAAGAAATGAAGAAGTGACAGCGACAATCAAATTAGAAATAGTTTCTTCAGTTCTGTCCGGCTGTTGAACTTGTACTGTTGTCCTCAATCCATGTGATAATTCAGATACTGCAAACGCCCTAAAATCTTCTAATAACGGCTTTTTGGAATCCCGCGATTGCTCTACTTTTCGTTTTATTGAGCATGTACCTTTATTTTCCTATATCCATCTTTTCATAATAATTTAGGTTAAATTTAAAAATTCACTCAGTGGCAGACGATTTTAAACGAACAAGAGTTGCTAGATTATAAAAAAAAACCTGAATGCCAAAAACATTTTCGAAGGACGAATCAACCTATAGAAGGCCAAATTAAAAAAAAAAAAAATTTAAATCGGAACATGCTTGTGCTTGTAGTCAAAATGTGTGAATTTTCAAATACCCCCCCCCTAAAGTAACATTTTCTCAAAAAAGATAACTTTTCGGGGGGGGGGGGTAGGGGTAAGAAAAAATTATAAAAAAAATTCTATTTAATATTTCCAAAAAAAAATTTGGACGTTTGTTTGAAACACACTCATTAACATTAGTGCAAAGTTATTTTATGATATCTACAATAGATTTTAAAAATTGGTTCTTTGAAAATTTTTGAAAATATGTCTTAAAATTACACTTTTTTACCCAAAAAGTCACAAAATACATTTTTAAATAAATTTTTTTATCTGTTTTTTTTTTTCATTTCTTCGTTCATTACTTGGTATGTTGTATGCATGTGCCAAAAAATGGCTAGTGTAGCTTAAAAAATAAAAAAAGATAGAAAAAACAACTAGCAGAAACCTTAAATGGCCCATGGACCACCTTAAATTGGATTTAAATGAGAAATAAGCATGTATGACATCGTCAGTTAAAATAAAAAACATGCCCCCCCAATGGAAAAAATTCCCCCCCGGAAAAATTCCTAGCGACGCCCAATGGCATACATATAATTTGGTTTTGTTTGCTTTTTTTCCCCTCTCCATTGGTTAGTTAGTTATATTTAAAATATAAATATTTTAAAACGAAAAAAAAAAAGTACCATTGTAAAAAAAAAAAACTTTAGATGTCATGTGATCAGTCACGTGACCTCATATCATGACCATTTTACTACTTCTGTGCTAATCACACATTACGAATACCGATAAGAGGGATCAGTTGAGCGTTCAACATTGTTCAGAATTTTTCATAAATCATAACAGATCCAAAGACCAGTTAAACCAAGTCAAGCCACGTGTAGACGACCACGCACAGTAAAATGGCATCAAAACTTTCAGTTGGAAAATATCTCCGTTCTTTACCACGTATGCTTCATAAGTCACAGTTGCACAACAATGCCAATGCTTGTAAAAATAATTTTCTTCATATTAGAACAATATCTTCATCCCCGCAGCATTATAGGCAAACAAAAGGTAAGTATAAATAAATAGTATAATTGTATATTGTCATTAAGAAAATATTACTCTGCTTTAAACTTTAATTCTCTGAATTGAAAATATTATGGTTAGCTTTCCACTTTCCATGATTGATGATAGTAAGCTATTATATTCTATTACTTTAAATTAAATAAAAAAAAAAGAATGAAATAAATATGCTTCAAACATATTCTTATTAAACTGAGCATTGTTATTTATATTTTATCAATTTTTCTGACAGATAAAGTATTATATACCCCGGGACCTCTTGGTGTTACACTCAGTGTAAAACAAGCCATGTTAAGAGATGTTGGATCTCGAGACAAAGAATTTATAGAATGTATCAAATTTATTCGATCAAAAATATTACAGATTGCAGGTAATTTTTTTTATTATATCATCTGTCTGGTTAATTATTTGGTTATTCTAATATTTTTAAAATGCAATTTTTTTATTTCTTAAATGGCTAAAATCTGGGTTCATTGTTATAAGTACTCAGTGATGTACAATATTAATGAATGTTGCTATTTACATAAACATTACAAATGATTTATATTCAGAAGTTCTTGTTTAGCCCTCAAAATTATCACATTGCACATCGGAGCAGTCTCACACAGTTGGAGTTTCGTATACTGGTCAGGAGTTTAGATTATTACAGCACGGGAACTAAACAATTTCCTGGTGCAGTACTAGTGTTTGTCCTAATCCCCGCTCACAAAGACCACCACTGATTGTACTTGGCAGAATCTTTCATAATGTGCTTTACCATAACCATGTCCAATATTGGCACAATTTTAATTTTTTTATATTGTACATGAAAGAATGGTCACTTTGGTTGTACTTTTTCTTTTCTGCTTATTAATCAATGAGATAGCTGTATACAAAAGTAAAAACAGTTGAGTATCTACACCACTCGGCCATCTGTCCCACATAAAAAGGTAGACATTAAGTAAAAAACTATCGTATTGGTAAGAAATATATCACATTAATAAAAGTTGGGCTACTACAGCCTTGAATTCAGCATGAGGCATTCAAAAAATATTACTGTCCTTATAAGAAAATTGGAAAAAAAATACACACAAAAAAAATCCTACAATTTACTGAAACTCTAGATGGTACCCAATGAGTTTCAAATGGAGCTTAGAGTGCAGGGATAATCACACCTTTATTTCTTGCCTAGGTATTTGAATTAAGATGGGTTTTTTTTTTTTGGAAAAATAAAGTTAAATTGCTACCTTTGACGTTGATTTATTTAAACTGGCCCCAGGCTACTAAAGGCTGCCTACCTTGGTGTAACATCTACTATTAACTGTTTTTTTTCTTCAGTTTAACCCGCTGTCCAACTACAATCAGTCTCTTCTAAAACTACAATTTTTGCTTAACACTCGGGGTATAAGTCACACACATAAATAAAAATGGTTTTGAAAAAAAACTTTGTTACTGATAATAGTAACTGTTGCTCAAAGAGAGGATACTGTGTAATAAACTCGCATCTGTTCTCTTTATCAAGCTGTTTCACAACCCTGAAGGCTTCATGAGTGATCCTTTTGAACTCAGTTGTTGCATCAGTGGCAACTTTGGGACACTGTAAATAGCAAATAGTTTCTTGGTTTACAATACCTTTCACTAATTTATATCAGAGATAAACCGTTCATTCTGGTACAACAGAAGCCAATTTTTATGCTATCTGATTTTTAAATAAAAATGGCAGATTTTCGTTATATATTTCTAACATTTAAAATATCTTCAAGAAGTCAAAACATTGTAAGTTACCAAGCTTTTTCTTTCAAATGCTACAAAATATTTGGAAGACTTTACAACTGCATATTTTTATTGTTTATAACTGAATTTATTTTTTCAGGTGTGTCTACTAAAGTCTATAGCTGTATCCCTGTTCAGGGTAGTGGAACATTTGCGGTAGATGCATCTTTCCAAACATTTCTCCCTAGGCAAGGTGCTAAGGTAAAGAAAGCGTGGGCAAAACTTTAAAAAAGTGTTTAAAATTTACACAATCTTGTTTCAAAGTAAGCTAAAGACATTGGCAAAAATACCATACCTATAATTAGTTAAAAAAGATGTCTTAATTTTAATTTTTTAGCATATTCTTGTCTTAGTGGATTCTTTTTCTTTTCTGCCTTCTGCTTACCTGTCCTGCTTTTTGTGAACTTAAATTGTAATAGTGTAAAAGTAAAAAAAATTTCGTTGCATACATCTTGTTTATTTTCAGTGCATGTAGCATATGTATTACTTGTTAATACTTTTGTCATTTCTTTAGGCACTGATTATAGAAAATGGTGCCTATGGCAAAAGAATGGCTAAGATATGTGCTGCTGCCGGCATCAGCTGTGATGTACAGAGTTTTAGGGAAGACAGGCAAGTGGAGCCTGATGTTGTAGAGGATGCTTTAAGTGGGAGAACCAAGTATGATCTTGTAGCCATTGTCCACAGTGAAACAAGCTCTGGTGTCTTCAACCCAATTGCTGAAGTTGGAAACATTGTTAAAAGTCTTTCACCAAGTTAGTTGTTAAAAAACAAAGATTATTTTTATTACTCCATCTTTTTAGTATTTCTTTAATGTTTTTTTAGTGTAATAATTATGTTGTGATAAAGAAAAGTAAATTCTGATAAAATATTAGTTAACTGCTAAAAAAAAAGGGTGTTCTTTTAAGAAATTTGCGCATGCAATATCTTATTTTATAAACCCATAATTTGGGTTTTGATTTTTTTCTCATGTATGAATAAGCCTATAGTCTTCATGTTTTTAAATATTGCTGCACTTTAAAAAATTAAATTGACACACCAAGTCTACTAGACAAGATTAAGCCAAAGTTAACTAGAGGTCATCATTTTATACCTTGCAAATGACCCACAACTTGATAGCAAACCTCATCCTCCTTTGCCAGATACCACCAAATCAGTAGCAGCTTTAGTAGACATTTTTCTAAATTAATCTTAAAATCTGACACTCGTCTGGAGAATATATTTTGACTAAG
This sequence comes from Bulinus truncatus, assembly GCA_021962125.1. Lineage (NCBI taxonomy): Eukaryota > Metazoa > Mollusca > Gastropoda > Planorbidae > Bulinus > Bulinus truncatus. The sequence continues at coordinate 7,386,544 of JAGDYQ010000011.1, forward strand.
GTTTAAGTCATTACTCAACTGACAGTGCTCAATACATTTATTAATTTGCTTTGTATTTTGCTCTTAGCAGTGCCACAGCTCATTAAAAACATTATTTATAAAATGATCAGCCCTTACATTTTAACTGACACGCTCATAAGGAATGTCTTTAAGATTCAAGAAGTCTACTTTAAAACTAGCTTTTCTTATTGCTCCCCAGATTCGATATATTTAGTAGACGCTGTGAGTAGTTTTGGTGCTGTCCCTGTCAACTTTGAAGAAAGCTGTATTGACGTATTGATAAGCTCAGCTAACAAATGCCTTCAGGGTGTTCCAGGTTTTGCCTTTGTCATAGCTAGAAATAGCCTCATTGACAACTGTAAAGGTAAATTATTTTTATTAAGCATATTTTTTTTCTTTTTCAGAATATGTTAAACCCTTTTTTTTTCTAAGGTATTAAAGAATCTAAATTATTCTCAACCAGGTAATTCCAGAACTCTAGCTCTTGATCTGTATGATCAGGTGAAACAGCTAGATCAGACAAGTCAATTCCGATTTACACCTCCCACACATTCAATGCTTGCTTTCAAACAAGCTTTAATAGAATTTGAACAGGAAGGAGGAGTTGAAGCTAGGGCAAACAGGTTTACAATTTGTTTAATTCATTTAAAAGCTGTGCATGTTTAGAATTTTTTCATAGTAATAAACATTGTCGTAAATTATTTTAATATTTCGATCCTATACTAAAACGGGGTATTTTACAAAAAGGAATATCTCAAATAGGCTTTAAAGAACTTTTCAATGTTTTTAACAAAATGTCTTAATAAAACATTGTCGTAAATTTCAATCAGATACAAAAACAACAGGGCTGTTTTACAAAAAGGAATGTCTCAACTTGGCTTTAGAGAACTTCTAGATGAAAAGGTGGCGGGCTACATCATCACATCTTACTTGTATCCCAAGGATCCAAACTTCAATTTCAATACATTTTATAACAAGCTTAATGATAAAGGTATGGAATTATGACCTTTTCAATTAAAAAATAAATTTTGTTGGTGTAATTCAGGAGTATTTAAGTTTTATAAATGATTTTTTTTTTGTGTTTTAACATCCTGCCGTTCATACCAACAGATCTAGTCATTTACCCTGGCAAAGTATTGGACACTGATTGCTTCAGAATTGGTACCATCGGTGACCTTCATTCAGAGGATATGTCCATACTGGTGAAAGCTGTGAGGGAAGTGTGCAGTGAGATGAAGATTAGTATACCTATAAAGTATTGATTACTCAGATCCCTAAGGCTCAACTAGCATTTTGTTTGTGAAAATTAAACTGTGAAATCCAGTAGCTGAGCTCTGATGGCTTTATTGTACCTTCAAATGCTCTGGTATTTTGAATAATAGAATATTTTTTTATATTTCATTTTTAATGATCTATGTAAAGATTTCAGTATTTTTAGTGCATTTATATTCCATATTTTACATTCATGCGGATTGATGCCACATATTGACATATTTAAAAATACTTGTTATTATTGCTCATGATGTTCCAGTTTTATTTCTATTAACCTCATGTGCTCCAAATTTAATAATTTTTTTTGTACAGTGAAATATTGGAGACAGTTTTCTTTCAGTATTTATTCCACATTCTTTACAAAACATTAAGTACAGTAAAAATAGTTGAAGGATTATATATTTTTATCAAAATATTTCTATAATTTTTTGTCTCTTTATGCGGTTTAGAAATGTACACACATTATTGAATTTATTAGTTCTAAATCTGCTTTGTTGTAACAGAAACATTAATGGTCAGTAATTTATTTTTTTTGTCCACTTCTGGGATGTTTGTATTTTGCTTATGACAGATTCAGTATCAACATTTTGTCATAAAACTGAGGGTTAAAAATCTTTAGTTTCTGAAAGGACATTATTTTTTACTGTGACTGCTTGTCTTAAAATTAATAAGACTTAAATGTATAGAAGAGTTTCTAATTGCATCATAATATATTTTATAATAAAAGAAAACTTTGTAATACAATCTTGTATTTTTTACTGACTGCACAATTTCTTTCAGTTTAGTCTCAGTGGAGTTATATTTTCTTCACTGTTAAGTTGCTAATCGGACTGACAGCTTGTTATATTCATCTTATTGTTTCATATCAATTGACTGGCATTAGAAAACATTAATTTATTGTACAGCTTGATATGAAATCAAAGTTATACATTATATATCTCAGCATTTTTGTAACATTCATACACATATAATTTAAATTTATTGCTTAATATAGACATATTTTACTTTTTGTGTACAAATTGCCTACACCGTTTTTGTATCATTTCTGAGTCTTTTAAAGAATTGAATCTTTGCAATCTTTTTCTGTTTATTTGATGTCATTTTCATGTGTACTTAGTCATTTTTTTGTTTTGCTTTTGCATAAATACGTTCTTTTCATTTATACTTGTAAAAATCTCCATTGGCAAACTGAGGGTAAATAAATGATTATTTAAGTAGCTCTGTATTTATTTTAACATTTTGTTACACTACTGGTAAGTTGACTTGAATCTGTCAAATATAAATGCTCAGTGCTGAGTTTATTTATTTTGGGGCCCTATTCAAAGACCTCCAGAGTGGTACTGGTCGGGGCCCCACTGGGACAATAAACTTTAATATTTGTGGAAGCACTGGGAGGCTGTAGACAGTCACCAAATGTACCTATCCATAAGTAATGGTTTATGTGAATGCCTCTCTACCCCATCTTTTTGGTGCTGAAAGGGGAAATTTAAGTGATCATCACATAACTTCTTAACAACTGACTAAATCTGAAATTCATTGCTCAAAGGACCAGCATCAATATTTTAACTGAGAAATGAACTTTCGTATAAATTGTCAACTATCGGGGGAGGGGGTGCTTGCAAAACAGTTAAGTCTAATGCCAAGAGTGTGTCCTCGTAAGATACCTTTGCATAGTGCTATCAAATATCCTTGGATGTTGTGGCTCATTGCACCGTAATACATGCAGGCAAAGAAATAACTGTCCCAACTTGACTTAGTGGATGTTTTCTTGTAGCTTTTCCCCACTAGATTCTCAATTTCATGACATGTAAGGGAAGTAAATGAGTATGTACACTCTACAACTAACTGTACACTGATGTGATAGGCACTCAAAATTAACATTACGTGCTAGTATGATCGCTGAAAACATAATTGTAGCTGAATGCACTTACATTAAACTTTTTCCGGTGCATTACCATTTCGAGTTATAACAACGATCAATACATTTTTGATGTGAAAATCCATATTTAAAATACGTAGTCTGCACGCAGGCAAACTTCAAATATCCCATGCTTTGGACTGTATTTTTACTTTTATCCCTCATGTCGAGAACATTTATGATTTTTTTCCTTCGAGAACAAAAGGCTTGTATAATGTAGGCTACATGATTCGTTTGTTACGTTATTTTTTATTTGTGTAACTTTAATTAAAATATTGCGGGATGTGGAAAAGTATTTAACAGACGACAAACTTTTAAACTTTATGCCTTATAAAGTCATCATTATATAACTTTTTTTTTTTAAAGTTAACCAATCGTCAGAGGCGGATTTAAGGACGTGTGAATTGGGCTCGCTTCCAGGGCCCCCGAATTTTTAGGGGCCCCACTATCCGAATTTTAAACCCAATGATATGTCTCTCTTTATCTAAGGGGCCAATATATTCTTCTGCGCCCGGGGTCTTAAAAAAAGAAAGGGAGATTAAAGAAACTCGAATGATGTATTTTATTAACATGAACATTGTGAGAATCTCAAGGCAGGGGCGGTAATAAAGTGTTCTCTGTACACCCAGTCTAGGAATGTTCTGTCTTCTGTACTGACGTCACCCTTTTCTCCAAGCCGCGTAATGAATGGATAAAGCACTTTAAACTTATAAAAGCACAAACACGGCAGCTCGGCCTGTGTAAACAGCAAGTTTCGTCTTGGAATCTCACACTCTCCGCCATCGTCTTCCGTTTGAGGGCACTCCAGTTTGCTTGCATCGCGTGATGCGGTTCGCCTGCAGACGCAATAAGGCCGGTTCTGGGTGGGGCCAGGGTTATTGGCAAGAAAAGGATCGCAGCTGACCATCATGTAATTGCAGGAGCGAAATTTGCTGCACGCTAGACCTCGAGAAAATGGTGTGCCCGGGTAGGTCCTGAAATGATTGATACATGTAGTGTAGGTCTACTTAAGTCAACATTATAACAATTCTGTGCTAGGAATGGAATGAACCATTCTATTATTTGATTAAAGCTCATCTCTTAATTCTACATTGAGTTCATAAACACTACAGAGGTCAGTTGTGGATGTAACGGCTGGCGCCCTAGGCGCAAGTCCGGGGCCCCAAAAAACCCAATCAGCTAAAACCTTACTTAAGAACCTCATGTTAATGTCTTTCTTTATTTTAAGGGTCCGTTTTTTTTCTGCAATCGAATCCCCGTCAGACCTTAGTTCATCTCTGAGTGTGACCTGGCCCGTAGCGTGCGGGGGCCGCCCCCTGCGTTTTGTCTGGCCCCCTGCTTATTAGTTCTACTTAGTAAAATGTATTACCTGGGCCGCCTGCTATTGCTTGGCCCCTGCTGTAGAATTTTCACGCTACGGGGATGAGTGTGACAATCTTACCTTGTCATTTCTACATTCCTACCATCAGTTTCTTAACCAGGTGGGGGGGGGGGGACACTTTGTTTAGATGACAGCACGGGGCGTAAACTTCATCAGACGAACTAGAGTAATAGGCCTACATTCTTAGCAAACGAATGGGGTATTTTCGGACCCCCCCCCCGACCACCACTTACAATAATTAATGCCACTGCCTACCATTACAGAGGTTACAGTGGCATTACAAGCAACGCATTAGCGTCACTATGATTTAAATCCACTACATACAGCCAGTGCCGAGAGGGGGGAGGCAGGGGGGCAAATGCCCAGGGGCCCGGCGAGTTTTAGGGGCCCGGACTGAGCTGGCCAATCAACTTTTGAAAATATTATTATCAGCACGGGGGGCCCGTGACAGCCCTGCCCAGTGGCCCGAAATTAGTATTAGTAGGCCTGTTGTGTTTAGGACCTCACCACCAAACAAGTCATCATACTGAAGGCCAATTTAATGAAACTTAGACCTGGTTTAACCACGTTTTTTGGGTGCTAAAAATAACCTGAATTTTTTAGCCCTAATTGAAAGGAGATCAGAAAGAAAAATTACTCACCATTAACAATTTACTTTTATAATTATTTTATTTTTTTAATATCTTATTATTTTAGTTCATGTATTATGTTATTTATTCTCTGAAAGGAGTATATCATTAGTGATAAGGTACGAATTCGGTGTATTTAGTTTAGTATCTTATTATTTTAGTTCATGTATTATGTTATTTATTCTCTGAAAGGAGTATATCATTAGTGATAAGGTACGAATTCGGTGTATTTAGTTTAGTTTAATATCTTATTATTTTAGTTCATGTATTATGTTATTTATTCTCTGAAAGAAGTATATCATTAGTGATAAGGTACGAATTTGGTGTATGTAGTTTTAGTGACAATGTTACTGGACACTTTCAAGATCAACAAACTATTTGTCAAAAAAGTAAAAGATTTCATTAAAGATAAAAAAATCTTTAGTTTTAAAAACTCTCTTTAAAAAGTGTTTAGATCAAATGAAGCAGTCCGTCTGAGAATGTTACTATTCAGCAGTGGTGTAGGTCTATCTAGACGGGTACTCAGGCCCGTAGCCAGGTCAAAGTAAGCAGGGAGGCACCAATACCCAGCAAGGGAGCACCTTTACTTTTTCTTTACGTTTTCCTCTTTTTCTTCTTTTTTAAGCGGGGGGGGGGGCACTACACACCTAGCGGGGGGGGACAAGGCCCCCCAGTGCCCCCCCGGCTACGGGGCTGTGGGTTCTGTGTGTGGAGGCACTTACTCTGTTGCCAGCCAGGACGGCATTTTTCACCACTTTAGTATTTGTTGGCGGGGGTGGGGGGTGTGGGAATCATACACTCAGTTCGTTTACCAGCTGGTTTGTCGATGAGGAATGTCGGCGCTTTGAGGGTGGATTTCCGTGAAAAGTAAGCTATTGTTACAGCGTTGTATTAAATTAAATACCTGTACAGTCAAATTTAAAAGAACACATGACGTCACGATGGGGAAAAAAAAAGGGGAGCGGGTGATGTTTTAGGTTCTTTTTTTAAAAAACTGACTGGGATGTTATCATTGATGTTAGTAACTAGAAATAAAGACTTTCCATTAACTCACTGACACAAATTCTGAGAACAGGTTCCAAACTCAGTTCGACTTAGCGTCCTTTCTCCACAGGCAAGTGTTTCATCTGTTGGGAATTTATTTTAGTTTGTAAATTTAAAAAAAGAAAACTGGTAGATCAATGCTTCTGTTTGTTTTGTTGTTTTTTTTTTACATTTAAACCCAATACTATCAAAAGGCATCCATAGTTGCATAACAAATATTCCTACAAATGATACAGTGCTAAATTTCAACTCACCAACTTGTTTCCAAGAAAAAATATCTCTGGGGTTCAACTGATCACAAGTTCCGTTAATCACTTTGGAAAGAAATCTACCCAATTTCAGGGGTGCTCCAATATAATTGACCTCAAATTGAGCTGTAGAACCGTTGATTTTCTTTTCAATCTTATGATTCTTTTTCAGTGAGAGAAATCAATAAAATAACAACTTAATTAAGCTCAGCATCTGTTTCTAAAGAGAGCGGTTCTTGCGTTTTTGTGTTGAGTATAGGCGATGGTTCCTTTTGGGGACCTAGACAAAGGTGCATTTAGAAGACCTCGGCAAAATGTGCATTTGCATTTGAGGGCATAGGCAAAGGTACATTAACTGGAGGGCTAGGCAAAGGGCAATAGGGGGCCCATGCAATGAGCGAGATTCACATTCGAGCAGGCATAAATTGCTAACAGTGAGGCCCACTACATATATTGTCAATATGAGAATCGATAAAATGATCAGAGGGGTTCCAATTGTCAAATATTTGCAGGGATCCAATAATTGCTTTACAGCGTTTGGTCCCTAAATAAAGTTTTGCTTAGAATCCGTTAATTCACCATTGTTTAGTGCCACGAAAAAACGTATGGAAAGCTCTGCACACATATATTCAAATGACTATTACCTTCATAATATCTTTCACCGAGGCAAAAGTTCCATCAAACAGTCTTTGAAATCTGGCCACATGGCAGAACAACACTATGTTTTCCTCTATATCTGTGCCAAACTCATTCAATGGTGTGGAGATAATCAAGACTGTCTCGGTTTCCTAATGAATCAAAACTATAGTGGGTTATTATGGTTCTGGCGTGTAACCTACTGATTGGTGAGTTCACGGCTAGTGAACATATATTGCATTACACACAAAAAAAGCACAATTTTTTTTGCTTGAATTTTTCAGTGCGCTATTATCACAATTCAAAAAAAAACAAACTATATTTTGATATTAAGCACATTATTGATCCAATACTATAAAATTAAGGAGACTTAGAGGGATAAAAGTCGGCAAACGTGCATATTTTGACAAGGTGTCAACTAGGAGCAACCTCATCAGGCCCCTCAACCTCATCAGGCCCCTAATGGGGCCCCGAGTTGGGAGATTATTTTTTTTACACACCTGTAACATAATTGAAATTATCGGCCCCAAAAAATGATATTCGCCCTGGGCTCCGCGCACCTCCTTACCCCCTCCCAGCCCTCACGTAAACCCACCTCGGAGATATAAATAAACTGAAGGATGGCGGATAAAAAAAGAATAGCATAAATAATAAATGTAAGTCACCAGAGGCGTAGCGAGGGGTGGGCAAGGGGCATCATGCACCCGGGCGCTACTTACAAAGGGGCGTCAAATGGTATATTTTACATATAATATTATATGGTTATCGAATGATGGGGGGGGGCGCTAAAAAGGGATTGTGCCCTGGGCGCGAGTTAAGCTCGCTACGGCACTCCCATTTCTTTGAAAAATTAATACATAGATGCTTGAAGGGGAAGGCAGCCCTAGCACTTGAGGTGCCCCGAATTTGATGGCCCAGTCCCTTTCGAATTTTTTTTCATTTATTTAGTTTTTCTGCAACTAAACTGATCTTATTTGGAGAGATATGGAGAATAGGTTCGTCAGAAACCTTGTATATTCTGGCAGCGGCCCTGGCTTACTCCATAACTGAGAGATATTATGTAGTGAAATCCAACATGGGCACAGGTTCTTCATTTTTTGTTGTTTTTTTTTTTAAGAAAAAAGTAACTATAAAGATCACGCTAAGATTACGTGTACCTTTTCACTTGATTCAAAACACTATATTGTTAATTACTGCACATGTAGTCATGGGCGTCGCTAGGAATTTTTCCCGGGGGGGGGGCAAAAATATTTAGGAGGGGGGTGCAAATAACAACTTTTAGACATTTTTTTTAAATGTAAGGGGGGGGGGGCAAATGCCCCCCTCTTATATGACATTTTTTCAAAATGTAGGGGGGGGGCAAATGCCCCCCTTGCCCTCCCCCCATGAATACGCCCATGCATGTAGTGTACTTCACATGAACTATATTTGAGACACGAACAGTCCCAGTGACGGGTAAGGAGGAGAGTTCCGATGATGCCATTGTAAGGATGATGTGTTTATCTTTAGATTCAATTTTTTTTTTATTATTATCCAACCAGTCACCTACTATTGGGACAATTTTATACTTTGTGTAGCACCCTTTCTAAATCCCTTGGGGTGTTGATTAGGGGTTGTCGGTTTTTAAAAACCGGCGGCGAAAAACCGGTTGAGCGATACAAAAGAGAAGGCGTGCCCAAGTGGTTAGGGGTAACTTGAGGATTGGATGGAGGTGAAGGGGACGGTATATACACTTGAGAGATTTATTGCATCCGTTTCGTCGACCTGGAAAGAGGGCTAAATTCAAGTCGTTAACTAATTCCACAAAACAACCGATTTTTTTTTAGCGCACGAATTTAGTGTTGACTTGCGGGAAGTATACAACTTGAAACGGGGGGGGGGGTATATAATCGGTGCCTCCCTAGCTCATCACTAAGCAATAGACAGAACGGGGCTATTTTTTTTTTCAAGTTGACTAAATTATGTTCGCCATCCAACACCTCCACCACCACCAACCCGTCTAACCTAAACAAGGCATTCACATGGCAGGACCGTCGTACAGCCGTTGTAATGAATAGTGCAACTAATACATCTCAGGGATGAGAGGGGGTAGGTGGGGAGACAATTGTAGGAAGGGAGGGGCGAGGAGTTCAACAGTGGAGGAATGTTTTTTAAACGGGCACTCGATGTGAGTCCATGAAGGTGCAGGTGTTTGTGTACTGTGTCACATATATAGATAACGTTAGAAACTTATACAGAGGATGAGAGAGAGGGAAAGGCAGAAAGTGAATACCATGAGTAGAAATAGAACCGTAATATCTATATACTATATACATAAATAAGCTCTATACTGAGATCTACATCACAACGGCTGATTTCAGAACTGGTCTGTGTGCGTCAAACCAAACCTCTTGTCTTTGACAATATAATATAAATGAAACATGAGAAACAAAGGCCATGATAGAAATGTGTTTAGTTATAAAGCAGTTTAAATGAATATATAGGTACCCAGTAGACAGTAGTAGTATTGTTACTGTCATGTTGAGAATTTTTTTCTTGTATTTATTTTTTTAATGTAAAAATTGGTTGACTTAATTACATTATCCTTCATTCTTTCTCATACACGTTAATTAAATACTACATACATTGAAAATAATTATTGCTAGAATGCTTAAAATATCCGTTATTTCACTTATTTTATAGTAAAACCGAATTGAGAAATTGACCTTCGACAACCGGTTTTTTCAAAAGTCGGTTTTAGTATAAGTCCTAGTGTTGATGATGCGCAACTTATTTCTTTCGCTCATAGGCTGCGGCTTAGATCGATGCAGGAGAAAGTGACGTAGTGGTGGGGGCATCATGACCCGGACGCTTCTCACAAAGGGGCGCCAAATGGTATATTTTACATATAATGTTAAATGGTTTTCGAATGGGGGAGGGCCACTGGGGGGGGCGCTAAAAAGGTATTGGGCCCCGGCAAGAGTTAAGCTCGCTACACCACTGAATGCATCTCTAAATTAAGCCCTGCTAATGAACTGTCTAAATTAAACCCTGCTAATGAACTGTCTATATTAAACCCTGCTAATGAACTGTCTAGATTGAACTCAGCTAATGAACTGTCTTAATTAAACCCAGCTAATGAACTGTCTAAATTAAACCCTGCTAATGAACTGTCTAGATTGAACTCAGCTAATGAACTGTCTTAATTAAACTTATCTAATGAACTGTTTAAATTAAACCCTGCTAATGAACTGTCGTAATTAAACTCTGCTAATGAACTGTCTTAATTAAACTCAACTAATGAACTGTCTAAATTAAACCCTGCTAATGAACTGTCTTAATTAAACTCAGCTAATGAACTGTCTAAATTAAACCCTGCTAATGAACTGTCTAAATTAAACCCTGCTAATGAACTGTCTAAATTAAACTCAGCTAATGAACTGTCTTAATTTAACTCAGCTAATTAACTGTCTAAATTGAACTCAGCATAGACGTTACCTCTTGATAATTGACCACAAGGAAAGCAGTGTAGTATTTCCTATCTGTAGGGTTGAACTCAATGATGTAGATGCTGGTCTGCTCTATTACGGCCAACACTTGGGAATACTTGTCAGAGTTCAAGCCACGAATCAGGAACTGGTGTGCGACCTCATCACCTGATCGCGACGTCATCTCATTTACAATAAAACTGTTCTGATTGATCGGAAGTATTAAAGAATAATAAATGTAGGCTCACTATGGTGATAAGATTGTGATAAGTTGGATTATTTTATTGTTGTTGTTTTTTATTAGATCGAACTTCATAGTTATTCAGTCAATCAGTTTGTTTAAAGACAACAACATGGCGAAAATGCTGTGACACTCACATACACACACGCACGCACACAATAGAGAGAGAGAGAGAGAGAAAGAGAGAGAGAGAGAGAGAGAGAGGCTTTTTTGTAATAGCTTGCCTGTGCATCTGTATCATAATTACACATTGAAAAAGTATCAGGGCCGGCTCTGGGCATAGGCGACATAGGCAGCTGCCTAGGGCGCCAAATTGCTAGGGGCGCCAAATTTTAGAAAAAAAAAACTTTCTTTACTATTCATGCAGAAGGGGCGGGATCCTAATAGATGACTGCCTAGGGCGCCAAATTGCCTGGGGACGGCTCTGAAAAGTATGGATAAAGTCTTAGGTGTCATTTGGTTGATAATTGGCGGGGAGGGCCTAACAGTTTCCCCCCTCACATCCTGAGGGCAAGGGCCCTGCATATGTTCGAGTTGCAGCCCCTTTTCCTCGGCCCTGCACCAACCATAGCCGATGCTGCAGTTCGACGACCAGTAATTCTAAAACTGTTTCCTTACCGTTACAGAACCAATCTTTCTGTTGGAAGCGACTATCACTACCATGAATATTGCCGTTGTGGTCACAAGTCCAGCCAACAGACTCTTGACGATACAGTCGTAATTCATTTCCACCTGTTGGCTGTCCACGGAATCGTCCGAATCATCACTGACTTCGGAATCTTCTTCCCTCGTTTCCTCGGGATCTTCCTCCGCTCTCCTGAATACAAATCTTTTAAAGAAAGTCTTTCTGCCTGTGTTATTTTGAACGCCTTCACTGGCATCCATTCTGTTACATTAGTGTTCTTTTAATAAAGTTTTCCTAAATGAATAAAAAAAAATTACTTTGAAAGTTAGAACGTTTATGTGATTGTACCAATAAATATTGATTTTGTTAAAAACATTTTTTTTCCATCATAAATCAAGCAGTGTTACACCACGTGAGGCCCATGCCACACAAGATGGGGTCAGTTTTGTGAATCGAAGCATACACATTTTAGAAAGGCCCTTAATAATCTATGAGGAAGTTAAAGTATTTTATCAGTGGTGGCCTATCTCATTTATTATCCATAAAATCGGGTTTGTTGGGTGGACCAGACAAAAACCGTAATAAAAGCCACCAATTGCGAACAGTGGGCCCTTAATAATCTATGAGAAGTTAAAGTATCTTATCAGTGGTGGCCTATTTCATCTACCCATAAAAACGGCTTTGTTGGCAGTTATCTATTCAAATAAATGTTATACTAATAATGTACACTGTATATCGGATAGAAAAATAAAGTACAGCATGGTTGTTGTTATTCTAACGGAACTTTTAACGATGACGTAGTATCCGCTAATTTGATTCGGTTAACATTTAACAAATAATACATTTCCTAAAAAAAATATATTCTAAAGTTTATAGTAAATTAACGTTTTTTTTTACCTTTCTTGCTCAGAAACTTGAAATTCGCGTCCTCTGACTAACTCTGTACCCACCAAGAAGACGAGTTCTCCGCGCTTAGCTCAGTGGTTCTCTCTCTTAACAACACCTGACAGGAATAGTTTTTTTTTTCCCTCCAGATAAACAGATGGGGGTACTAAATGACGGAGCGGGGTAAAGAATGTACACATTTCCTCCGCCCTACACGGTGACATTTGACAGGACAGTGTTGTACGATGTAGCAGTCTTATCCTCAAATAATGGAAGATGGAACCTTTAACCTTTTTTTTGTGAGGTAATACTCAGTGACGTATCAACGGGGTTGAGATGGCCAGCGGGGGTTGTCCGCCCTAGTTACCACTTTATATTTGGTGGGTGGGCAGGGTCACACCCAGCCCCGTAGCCAAGGGGGGCACTGGGGGGCCGTGCCCCCCCCCGCTAGGTGTGGAGTGCCCCCCCCGCTTAAAAAGAAGGAAAAGAGGAAAAAATAAAGAAAAAGTAACTAAAATGAGAAGGTACCCCCTTGCTGGGTATTGGTGCCCCCTGCTCACTTTGACCTCGCTACGGGCCTGGTCACACCACACAGCCAGATATACACCCAAGGACCCTGTCAAAAATCTGACAATAAATGCCTCTATCTATATCCCCAGCTCCCTCCCCTCCCCCCTCCTAAAGGGTCCCCGATGGAGCGCATGAAGTTCAAAGAGGCCCATCATCAAGCTAAACATTGATTAATTTGTTCAATTATTCTTCTAGTTTGGAAAAAATATAGGCCTAATTATTATATTCTAATGTAATGTAAAGTATGTGTTCCATCTGAGCCCAGTGTTTCTCTGGATGTCATACCCCCCCCCCAACACCCCTGATGGGCAGACCAACTCACCCTCGATAATGATTATTTATATATTTTTACTGACACAACAAAAACAATATATCTCAGATTTAGGCATAACTATTTCTAACATTGTAATTTGTCAGTTAAATCATTAGACGTCCACGACTGGGATATCTTTAGAAACGTGCTATGAGTGTATTCTTACCGGAACAATATTAATGACGTCGACTACCAGATTAAAAAAAAACACTAACAAACATCAAAAGCCTGTAGTATGGAAAATCATCGCCTACAAAAATATATTATTTCACTACTGACCTGTCTCACCAACCCAGTTATTATACGGGGTTTCAATTTGTTTCTTTTTTTTTTTAGAACTACAAATGTACTAAAAATCAAAAACTAAACACAATCGTGAACTACAGTAATACCTCCAAATCCGAACGTCTTAAAATTTGAACTAGTAACAAGAAAACAATTTCCACAGAATGATAAGTAAAGTGCTTTGAAATTCGAAGGTCTAGTGTGAATTTTCGTTTTAAGTACTTTCCCTGGGGATGCCACTAGAAGTTGATCAGATTACTGTAAGCAACTCATGATTTTAATATTCAAATTTTTAATAATAAAAAAAAAACATATCAAGTTTGTGGGGATTCAGGAACGATTCATTCATTTATCTGATTTAAACAGAAAAAAAAAAACAACTCAATAATTTTCAAAATAAAACCCAGTCTTAATGGGGACCGTGCACTATAGACCGTTCGACCGAGTGTTGGTCCGGGTTTGAACCCCAGATCCCGGTGAAAGTACCAAGTCCACCCAGCTTTAAATGGGTACTTGACATTTGTTGGGGAAGTAAAGGCGGCGGCTGGGCGTTGTGCTTGCCAACTTGCCACACAATCCCTCATTATGATGTGGCAACTGAATGTGACAATATTCTGCACTGAATCTTGGCGTTGAGCCCTAATGGGAATTGAACCACAACGTAATTATTTCACTAGTTAACTACTTATTTCACTAGTCAACGTGTAACATTTTTTTTTCTTTTTCCATAAGGCCAAAGGACAACACCTTTAAAATCAGTGATGGGGGACAATCTGCATTCAATTATAAATATTTAAGTCTTAGAGGGGAAAAAAAGATTAACAATTATACAAAAAAAAACATTATTTCTAAGGATGATAGCCTTTATCACTTATAAATCTTACAGCTAAATACTTCAGCATCAGAACATGAACCCTAAAAAATGATTTAAAATATTTTAATAAAAAATGGGACATTGGGATTCCCAATTATAAAACAATTTCAATTATTTCAAGCATGTAGACAAATTCAAACTGATCCCATAAATAAGGTTGCTAAAACTAAATCTCAGCTCAATATTGCACAGATTTCTTTTATATAATTATGGTTAATTTCTGCAATACAGGTAAGACAATTTAACCAGCAACAACCTGCTTTTGTCGGATTGAAAAATAGTAATCATGAGATGTTTATGTCTTAATCCTATCTAAACAAGAAACATAATAAAACAAATAAAGAGTTGAATGCATGACTTAATTTCTCCAATTTATTGAAACATAAATCCCATTCATTCATACAATCATCAAACACCAACCAGGTCAAAGCAGTTCAATATATTTATATATATATACACATTATTTTATTCAGTAATGTACTTGATACAGTGCAGTAAATTGTAGATGTATGTTTCTCAGTAGATGAACAACCAAACATGTTCTTCAGTAATCCCACAATAATACATAAGATGGAGATAAATGTTATTTCTGTTAAAAAATATTTTATCATGACATGCATAACAAAAAAAAAAAAAAGAGCCTAATTACTTATTAAGAAATTTTTATAAACAACACGAAAGTGCAGGTTGAGTTCACAGCACATCCTTAAAGTTGTACAAAAAATATTGGGTGAAATTTTTCAACAAGCAATACAGACACATTCGTAACTGAAATAATAAATAGCAAGCAATAAATCTAATTCAGTTTCTATCTTAAATGCTGGACTCCATATTTTCGTCTCTTCATAAAAAGATATGCATAAATTGGACTGGAAAAAAAATCTTTACATTTAAATAACTAAATATTAACATCATTTAAAAGTAAAAGATATATCAAACTAAAGGGGAGGATGCTTGCAAGTAAATGGCAACTGCACAAAATTTTTAAGGTCAAGTTATTCGACAGATACAATCAGCACTAATACAATGAACCTCTCCACCGTAATTAAAATTACAAAGCACAACTTAAATTTCACAAGCCAGCACAATTACGGAATGTCTTACAAAAATGTTTTTTTTTCAACTGATTATCAAAAGACAAAATGAACGAATCAATTTCAATGATAAAACTTATCAAACATTCATGACTTTTACTGCTATGACTGAATATAAAAAAAAAATCAAAGGGACAATAAATCTTCAATGTTAAAGACAAGGACATTATCACATGGCACAAAAAATGTGTTACATACAGTCATATGTACATTTACCACCCACACTTATTCACAAATCCATTTCCCATATAAACATTATGGATGACAGCAATGTATAACAGCATCCAACGATCAGACTGTTATCATTTTTTTTTAAAAGTCCCTATAAATTGAAAAGTAATGTAGGCTGAAAGATTACATATTCTGACAACCCTAAATATCACACATATTCTCGATATTATAATGTTTATAATATCTAATATAGAGGGGGCATGAGTTGTAAAAGAAATGGGGGAAAAGCTTTTTAAAATAAATTACAAGGTACTGTTGGGAGAAATTGTGTTAAATTTATTCATGTTGCATCAAGGTGGCATTGAAAAAAAAAAAGGACAAACAAACGATTTAATTGAATAAACATAATTAAAGTTACATTACAATTTAAGATTTCTTGGAGAAATAAAAGTCTGTTACATTGAAATGAACCTTTGATAGCACACAAAAAAATTGATTTGCATGTTTCAAGAGAACTTTCTAACCAACCAATGATAATCCAACTCAATTTCCATATCAAGAACACATTGTTGCTAACGGCTTGAAAAATACAAAATAATGGCCTTCTAGAGTTTATGATACATTATTCTGCAGAAATCAGAATATCAAGTGAACAGTGCTTGTCTTTCAAGATACATATAATCATGTAACATTAAGCAATACTTTGTTGCCAGTTCACCTGTTGACACATGCTTCATTTGTAACATGCAAAAATAAATTAGGGATAAAAAAAAATACAATTTGAATGTACAGGAAACTTGTTACTTCCCTTATCCTACCTTTTGTTAATTAAAAAAAAAATCTACTACATGCTTTGTTTTAACTGTAAACAGTGAGGTTAATGGTTACCAATCTGAATAGGTATGTTAAACGTAAACAAAACAAGATAATCTTAAGTTTTCATCTATGAGGATGACAGTGTTAGGACAAAAAGTATGTGCCACAGTAACTAAATCAGAGATTTAATAAAAGAAAAAATATTTTTTTTAATCTAGTACATGTATCAATAAAGAGGGAAAAAAGAATAAGGCGACAAAAAAAAAAAAAAACATTGAAGTTTTCTTGATGGTAATCAAACAAACCATCTTATTTTAGATTTTAAAAAAAAACTACACTAAAGGAGTATCCAAATATCAAAACCAAAAGCTCTAGTAGCTATATGAAAAGATGTTTTTTTAATGTTTCAAAATGCTTTTATAATACTTTTTCTGCTAAGATAGCTTTGAAACATAGTAGGTCATACTATGGAGAGAAAAAAGTCTCTGAGAAAATTTACTTTGACATACTGTAATACCCCCCCCACCTTCCCAAAAAAAAAATTCTTTCTTAAAAAAGTTCACATTAACAGCAGCCACCTTTATTTGCATTAACAGGAGTGCTGGAATTTATCTTCACACTAGGTTTACTATCTGATGCAGCTGTCATGGGGCCCATTCTGTTCTTGATTTCAGCCGCCATGGTCATAAATGCTTGTTCGACATTAGTAGCATTCTTAGCACTGGTTTCCAAGAAAGGTATACCTAATGTGTCAGCATATTCCTTAAGAAAAAAATTTAATTCAATGATACCCAGCCAATTAAGTTAACTTATGCAACAATTTTTTTTAAATATTTTAATAACAGTTTAGGAAAGTTGTTAGCAAATCTGTTTAGAAGGATAAAATTACCTTAGCTGTAGTAAAATCAACAACTTTTTTTGTTGTCAAGTCACTTTTATTTCCTACTAACAACTTGTTGACATTTTCACTAGCGTATCTGTCAATTTCTTGTAGCCACTGTTTTACATTATTGAAAGACTCCTGATATGAGAAAGTTAAAAAACTACAATAGCAGTCTAATAACGGATAATGAAAAAAAACAACAACATACATGTGCAGAGATTGTTATTTAAAAAAATAAATCGAAAATATATCAGCTATACAGCATTTAATGGAAGATCATATAAGAATCAAAAAATGTAGAAATTGCTAACCTGATCTGTAACATCATAAACAACAATAATGCCATGAGCACCTCTGTAGTAACTAGAAGTAATTGTTCTGAACCTTTCTTGTCCTGCAGTGTCCCACTATAAAAATTCAGATATGAAGTTAAAACTAACATAATAACATTTAAAAGAGAAAAATGAAGACAGTTACAATGAAAAACAGTATGAATATTCAGTACTCACAATCTGTAGCTTTATTGTTTTTCCATCTAATTCAATGGTTCGAATTTTCTGTGTAATTAAACAGAATAGTCAATAATTATCTAGATTCAATACTTCAATAAAAAAAACAGAAATATAAGAAAATTTTACTACAGCAATTATCCTGTTTACTTACAAAATCTACACCAATGGTACTGATATAGCTTTCTGTGTATGTATCATCCTGAAATTATAAATTTAAACATTTATAAAATAATAATAACTTAGTTCTAAAACTAGGGTAATACACTTTCACAGTATAGCCTTAGTCTATATTGTTCATACAAATGTCTAAAACTATAAACAGTCAATAAAAAGAACAAGAAAAAGTTAAAATCTATTGATGCAATGAATTTATTTTTTAGTCAGGACCTTGAATTATTTATAATCTTAACCAACAGAGTAGCTTGTACACAACTACATATGCAGTATTTTAAAAAGAATCTTAAAAATTAAATGGTCATAAATAAAAAAAAAATATACTTACAGCAAAACGCAAAAGCAAGCAGGATTTACCAACCCCAGAGTCTCCGATAAGCAAAAGTTTGAAAAGGTAATCACTGGAAAAAAAACAACATTATTATAATGATTTTGTCTTGTAAAAATTAATCTATTAACTAAAACAAGAAACAGTTCAATAAAAAGGTTAGCATGTTTTAAATAATGTTTACACTAATTTTTAACACTTTATTTTTGGAAAATTAACAAATTTAATTCACTAGAAAAACATTTCACTAAGGTAACCAGAGATATACTGTTTATAAAGAAAAAGGTTATATAACAAATTAAAATATTTTAAAAATGATAACTACTAGAGGTGAATGATTTTAAAAGCAATAATATAAAAACCGAAATTTCTTCTTTTTTAACTTAAATACCCCCTCTCCAGATATGATGTAGTTACGCACTAGCTCCACGTACGTCATATGACGTACGATGTATTTTTTTTTTACCTCGTACGTCAACAGAATGAACTCTTATGATTTGAAGTTATTTTCTTTTCGCAATTTTTTCTAATTATACATTAAAATGAGAGGTTAGTTTGTGTGGCGCGCTAGTGATGTAGGTTGTTCGCTTGGCTGAGACCCAGTTTGGCTAGCTATGTGCGGGTTCGATTCCTAATAGAGACATACATTTTTTTGTTCAGATTTTATTTTTCAGGATCAGGGATAGGGGGTTAGGGATAGGGTGTGGAGCAATATCTATTGATGGTTATTTTTTTAAAAAATCAGAATTTTTTTTTCAGGATTAGGGTTAGGGATAGGATTAGGAGCAATATTTATTTATGGTCCCCGAAAAAAAAAATATCTCCGATTTTTAACAGTAAATGACATCATCAACGTCTGCAGTAAATAAGAGTTCTCATTCGTTCTGTTTACTCTTTAAATGTGTTAAAACGATCGCCGATTTTGAGCACCATCATTGTGTAAGTAATAATATCATAATATAAACTGCATTTATAATTTTACATCATAAGAGTTCATTCTGTTGACGTACAGGTAAAAAAAATACATCGTACGTCATATGACGTACGTGGAGCCAGTGCCATGTAGTTATATTGGTTTGATTGATGTGTCACGAAAATTTCATTTACTAATTCTCATATGAAATAATTCCTTTGAATGACACCCTGCAGAAAACTTAAAGATATAAACATATGTTATGTGTGTGATTTAATAAAAGTAGTCTGGCCGTTTAAAAATATCAACAAAAAAAAAAGGTTAAAATTACACAGACTAAGACAATCACAAAGATCACAAACTACGTTGGCTATGTCGTCTTGCCTTATTTACTTTCTAAAAATTAAATTCATTGCTCGTACACACGATTACTGAACATTGTATACTTACTAGTCTGGGTTCATTGTGGACATAATTTGATCACAAACAAATCGGGTAAATAAAAAGTTCTAGTGGGGATTACAGCCTTAGAACAGTCTCCTGTTTCTAGTAGCAGACATAGATTTCAATACGCCTGCAAACAAAATGGCTTCCTTCTTCCGATTTCTCAATTTTCTCTAGAGGGATAGATGTAATTGTAAATGACGTCATACTAAAAACGTGGCAATGATTGAGCTTCCGGACAACGAAATTAGACATACAATACTTTATATATATAATCTTGCTTATTAAGACTCTCTTTTTGTACTGAAGTAGGCTTTTTATGAAAAAAGCCCCCCCCCCCCATGTCGGAACGTTTATTTTGCCGTAACCCAGTAAAAATGTCAGATTTATACTGACGTTACTTAAAAAAAAAACCTTTCTGAAACCATCAAGAGTTGTTTACTATGTGCATTATTATTGCAGCCAGCGTCATGGCCAGACTAAGCAAATGTGTATGGTCCAACAACCAATTGACACTGAACACCAAGTTCAAAGTATACCAGGCATGTGTTCTCAGCACTCTACTGTATGGCAGCGAAGCCTGGACTACCTATACCAAACAGGAAAATCGTCTCGATAGCTACCACCTTCGCTGTCTCCGACGCATCCTTGTCATCAGCTGGCAAGACAAAATCACCAACACTGCCGTACTCAAACAAGCATACATCTCCTTCTGTGCCAAAGACGTCTACGATGGTTGGGTCATGTGGATCGAATGCAAGATGGTCGCATACCAAAGGACATCCTATATGGCGAGCTGGCCACGGGGCATCGCCCCGTTGGTCACCCGCAACTGCGCTTCAAGGATGTCTGCAAACGCAACCTCAAATTGACTGGCATCAGCCGACGACCGGAGCGGGTGGGGACAGGCCGTTCACAACGGCATCCTAAATGGAGAACAGCTGGAAATAAAAAGACAACAAAGGAATATTACACAGCAGAAACAGGCCCTCAACCCTACATCCAGCTTCAACTGTGGTCACTGCGGTAGAATATGTCGATCCAGGATCGGTCTGCTGAGACATTCCAAATCCTGCCCTCAAAAACACGACTGATCATCTTCCGAGATGGACGGATGCCTACTACCTTCTACTATTATTGTATTAATTTATAGGTCTTTTCATGAGATTTGAGATATGTCAGAGGAGACACAATAGGTTTTATGGTTGTGGTGTTGACTTTTTAAGGATTTCAATTAAGACCTTGTTAAATATTTTAGTTACATTGGCTAAAGTTCCTTAATTGTAGGCCGCACTATTGCCAATTTTTCAGAGTTCAGACTGCATTCTAATGCGGTTCTTCGTTAAAAAAATCCACTTAAAAATCTAATAAAGTGTATGTATATATTATCCGTGCATGATATCTGAACAACACTTTACCTAATGCCATATAATATAATATAATTCTGTCCATGGGCCTAGGGGCTTTCAATTTTGTCCTGATACCCGGTGAGTCCGCCCGGACGGAAAAATTCACCTTCCTATCGCGGCATCTGCCGTACTGTTCGTCTTTATTTAGCTAAGTATTTCAAAATGTAACTTAACTTAATAAACAGTAGATATTTAGTAAAAAAAAAAAAAAACGCCAATACATCTAAATGTGCATATCTTGTTTTGTGTAGAATCATTTTAATGGGATACGAAATTATAGTTGGCAATACTTCAAAATTCGATAGAGTTGTCTATACTTTGATGTTTTGATTTCCAATCTCCTTACTCCCATAGACAGTAGCCATAACATCGCAAGGAAACTTACTAGGAAGTTTTAACCTCGCCTTTTCTTTGCAAGGTATATTAAACCTACGATAAAGTAAACGTTGATGTTTCTTTTAAGTCATAACATAATACTGATATTCTCTGTGAAAGTGAACAGCCATTTGGCATCGTAAAACTAAGATTACTTGAGTCTTGACTCTTTTGACTTACTGATACTCACTAAGTACTAAATTGGTACTGACACTGTGACTAGTGTCAACAGCAGACCAATATAATTTATAAAATTTTAATAGTACATTTATATATGCTATGAGTATCTGCCATGAGTATGACTGAATTAGTGAATTCTACTTCTAGTACTAATCATTAGTCAAATGAATGAGTTATGCAACTTACTTATCATGTTATTCATGAAACTTCTATTTGACATAAGTTCCATAAGTAACATTTGCATTTTTTTTATCGCAGTGGCTACGATTACGTCAAGCGCCATTCTATTATTTCTCATTTTTTTTCGGGTACCGGCAATTATATTAGGGTTAGCGTTAGGGTTAGGGACAGTATTAGGGTGTGGAGAAATATCTATTGACGTAATCCGGAAAAAAAAAATACGAATTACGTCTTGATGTTACCGTGGCCACTGCGTAAACAAAAAGGGTTAGGGATAGGGTTAGGGTTAGGGATAAGGTTAGGGTTAGGGACAGTGTTAGGGTGTGGAGAAATATCTATTGACGTAATCCGGAAAAAAAAAATACGAATTACGTCTTGACGTAAGCGTAGCCTGTCCCTTTTTTTATTATCGTACCATTTCTAAAGTAGTACATGAAACAGTAATAAAACTTATTTATTTTTGTTAATGAAATAATTTGACTAGTAAAACAAGTAGGTTGTTCATTATAAACATTAGCTTAGACTTAAAAATTGTTTGGTACACCCCTTTTTGAGATAAAAAAAACAAAAACTTTTCACAACATTAACATTGTTAAACTGCATCTAGCTAGTCATCTACTATGTTACAAGGCAACATGTGGCATAATTGGGCGTGGCTAGAAATTTTTCCCGGGGGGGGGGGGGGGCGGCACAATACACGTTTTTAATTTAACTGACAATACCATACAGGTTCATTTTTCAATTAAGGTATAAGGTAATTTTTAGAGTTACAAAAGGTGTTGCAGATGACATTGGTGTCGATTGCCTGAGGATTATTTTAGAATAACTGTTTTAATACCCTACCTTGATTCTGTTATATCATCGCTGGAAACTCATTTTTGTGTAGAAAATAAACCAGCATTTTCCCTTTTTTTTTTGCATCCCTTTTTGATGACAAAACTAGAAAGACTCACGTTTAAGGATCAAGCCAGGGCTATTGCTCGATATCACGCATTTGGCAATTTAATCGAGGAGAGTGAAACCTGGTATGATTTATGGAAATATAAAACTAGTAAAGGGGAAAAAACAGAAACAATGACTCTATGTGAAGTTTTAGAAGAAACCAATTTTTTTCCCAAGATTGCCCCCCAAGATATGCCCATGGGCATATACAAACTTTCAAAATTCACTGAATGGGCATGACAGATGGTCAGGAAATACAGTACTAGACTTTGTATTGTTCTCCTTCTGTATTTTATAGGGATGATATTTTATATCATTTGGTTTTATGCCTTCTATTGAATGACTTTGAATTAGCTGTGATTATTTACTTTGTCATAAGGATAATATATCAGTCAAAATTGTCCTCTACCAAACTGTACATAACACTTTACACATCATAATTTATATTTTCAGGAATATATGCAAGACATTTTCTAAACGGCTTTAAACTATTTTTATATTAAAAAAAAACAACTATTTATATACTTTAAATTATATATTTGTACAACTTAAAAAAGTAAAATTATGACCTTGTATAAGTTTCCATTTTCAAATAAACGTATTAACCTTTGTCAATTTTTTTTTCACCAGGTAGCAATCATGGGAATACCTCAGCTTTTTTTGCTCTCCCAGGCGTGCATATACCTATTGTTGTTTGTCTTGTCTTTCTTTACATGTGTACCTAGTGGAATAAATGTCAGTAATTTTAATGGCCACTGTCTTTTGTATGCCACTGGAGAATGGAATATCACAGGTAATTCAATACAAAAAGTTAACTGGGGACCAGACAGCGCTTGTAATTTTACCATATTTATTGGAGTGTTTTCATTACTGGTGTCGACCTCCTACTTAATATGGACAGTAGTTTTGTTGGCCAAGAATATTGAAAGGTAAAATATGATTACATTAAATTTGATGTTTATTAATAATCATTATATTTTGCTATTGAAACAAGTAAATCTATCACTGAGCTCTGATATAATTGGAGAGCTCATTTTAATAAAATAAAGAGGACATAAAAGGCCATCTAGATGCATTACAATTCTATCAAAATATTTAATCATTTGATCAAATGCATGTAATAGTTGAGACATCTCTGAATGACCCGTTAAAAGGAATAGAACATACATATAAATATGGAGGAGAAATTCGCCCCATTATGTTACCGGGATTAAATAAACTTTGAGCTCTCCTAAATATATATCTCAGTGATCTATTCATGCATTCAAGACATGCTAAGTCATTTATGATTATTTTCTTATGTATGACAATAACAACTCAATAATCATAAATTTATTATATTTTTCAGCTCTTGGTTAGATGCCTTTGTTAATCTTACTCTAAATGCCATAACCTGTGTATGTATTTTTTCATGCGCATTATCAGTCAGCATTGGCTTCCAAGACTGGTGTAAATTTGTGACAGATCCAAAGTCAGGAATCAGCGAGTAAATATCTTACTGTTAGATAATAGATAATAAACCTGTATTTTAGAATGCTCTTATACTTTTAATTAACTGGCATATTGATTTAAAGCACCATTAAAAATGTATCTGTTATTTTCCTTCAGTTGTGAAGATGGTCAGTATAGTGATATGGGCAGTCATATTAATATCGATTCTAACAGCTATTACATGCAGTGGCAAATGGTACAGGTCAGTTTCATGCACCAACTAATTGTTATTATAATATAAAATAAGCATTGGAGTTGTTATTTTATTACTTAAAATTTTTTTTTTAGGGTTTTTTTTTTTTTTGGAATTTTCTTTTTTATGATTTTTGTCTTTATAAATTATGAAAGGACTAATAGTCAGCAAAACAGAAATTATTCCAGTTGGAGCCAACTGTAGTGTGAGTTTTGCTGTCTTGACATTAATCCTTTCTCTGAAAAAAAAATTATTTCTTCAGCCTAAGCATATATTGAATGAAAATTATTTTGTTTTTAAACTTAAAGATATTTCCAACTTTTAAAAGACAATATACATTTTTCAACTAGAAATAATGGGATTAGTTTCCATAAAATCTCTCTTGAACTTCAGACAGTTTTTCTAGTTCCCATTCTACATCCCCTGAGCACAGAGGACATAGCACTTAGCTGCTAAGACATGATGGCAAAATAAATTATATGAAAAATAGTGTGGATACAATGTTTAGCTTGCACCATTTTAAAAGGGATTTGGACGTAATTGACAAAATAAGGACTCCTCATATTTGTTGTAAACCTTGTGCAAACAATCTTGGATCATGGTTGAAAGGCTCCTGAGCATCAATGCTATTCTAATGATTTGGAGTGAGCAGAAAGATCACACCACAGACTGTTACTTTTGCTTAGCAAAGGTTTCTGGATTTTCTGATAAAACCAAAAAACGCAATAAATATCCCAATCTCGAGTCAGCTACGAGACCAGTGCTTCATGACCACAGCTTTCTAGTTCTTAACCACCCACTAACATCAAAGATGACAGTGAAGTTAGAGGTCCTAGCCTAATTACTCAACACCAGAGTTAAATGATTTAGCTCTTGATTTGAATTTATCTAAAAAAAAAAACAAGCTGAACTTCTAGGTTCCAGGCTTAGTTAGTGGAATCTCATTTTTCGTGTTTGTCATAAAACCTAGTACAACATTTCTCTATGAAAGATTCCATGACAATTTGTCATAATGAAAATGGGCTTTTTAGAGCTTTGTTGAAGCTCATAAATCTAAACGATGAAGATTGTTTATAGATGCTTAAAAAAAAAAAGTAAGTTTCAAGGTTGTGCTTCTGCACAGTGGGAACATACATCCATAAATTTCCATTGCTCATGCAATTAAAAAAAAAAATGAAAATTGTGAAAACCTTCAACACCTCTTTTTATACATAATAAAGTTCAAAAACTACAAGTGGCAGATCTGAAGGTCATAGCAATAGTATATGGCCTACAGCTGGGTTATACGAAAGCCTGTTGTTGAGTGGGATGGTCAAGCCAGGATTTTTCTTTACATTTTAAGAGACTGGCCTCTTTGCAAAAACTTGGACCCATCAGGAAGTAAAAATAGAATGCACCCTCCTCTTCTTGACACACATAAATTATTACTTCCACCTCTTCACACAAATCTTTGACTTTGAAAATATTTTGTCAAAAATATCAACAAAGAAGGTGATGGATTTATATATGGAAATATTCAAAACAGAAATTTTCAAAAGTAAGTGACTAGAAACTCAACGAAGAAATTTTTATTGGTCCACAAAATAAAGAATTGATAGAAGACAAGAGCTTTGATGAAATTGTATTAGGAAATAAGAAAACCGCATGGATGGCTTTGAAAAAGATAATTTCAAGCTTGCTTGTCAATCAATAGACCACTAACAGTTCATTCGATTAATAAGAACTTCTTTCCATACAATTTTGGTCATGTTAATGATGAGCACAGTGAACATTTTCAATAGGACATTTCTATAATGGAGAAAAGATACCAAGGTAAATAGAACCCAGCATGCTAGCTGACTATTGATTGCCAACTCTTCCTACAAAAGGAATGCAGAAGCGTAAAGATTTAAGGTTTCATGACATTCTAAGATAGAAAAATGCATTACAACTTATTGGTTAATTGTATAAAATTTCATTTGCGATTTTCACAAAAACGGATGTGATTGAAAAAAATTGTAGTTGGATTCAGCAGTCAAACTGCTTTAGGAACACTTCAATTCATTTCTGCCAAAAAAAAGTTTCAGTTTGTATCCCAGTGAATTGTTAATTAATTTTGATGTTCATTCAGAACTTGTTAATAACATGTGTGGGTTTGGAGTTGTATCAATATCCAGCTATCACTGTTGAATTAGTTCATTTTAATGATCATCTGTAATAGAAATATTAATTACAAAGTGCAATATGATCCCTTTATATGATTTGTATTTTAATTTTGTAATAAATTTGTGAGCATCTGCATGCTCATGTTGTTTTTACTGAAATAGCATGCTATTATAGGACACCATTGTTTTAAAATAAGTTATGAGTAAAAAAAAATATGAAAAGATGGTTTCTAAACTTTATTTTATTAGTTTGTTCTGATAGGAAAATTTCCTTAATATAATTGCATTCAATATGACGTATATAATTTATAATTAAAATTTTTTATTTTGCAGTTTGGAATTTGGAGTTGTTTTCTTTGCTGGCTAGTTTTGTCTATAATGGCCTTAGTTCGAATTTACAATTACCACCGAAGAGAGTCTTTCTATACAAGCATGAGCAGAGAAAAACAGCGTCTGCTAGCCCATGTTGGAAAATCCCCAGAGCAGGGCTACGCTTAATCAAATAAAAAAATTACCTTACAAGAAGGAAAACGTTGTACTGCTTTAAAAAATTATATTTCTTCGCTTTATAACAATCTTCCAGCATTATATTATCTTTCATCTCTAAAGACAAACATTCCTTTAAAAAGTTTTCTATAGTTTCCATTAAGTAAATAGTTTTAGATATTAATTCAACTAACTGTACTCTTTCATTTCTAAATATTAATTTTTAAGATGAGAGTAATTTATAAATTTTAAACTTTAAGAGATAATTAAATTGTAATGTTTTCTTTTGTAATTAATCGTAATTAATCTGTTACATGTGTATGAAGATGACTGGTAGTGTTAAGGTAGCAAGCCTGATCTGCCAATGGGTTGTAGAAAGGTCGATACAAAACTGTCTCAACAGTGGTTATAAAGTCCTCTTTAGGAACAATCTTATCCGTATGGTGTTTCAGAATTCCTCTTAATTTCAAAAGATTCATCCTAGATTTTTTTCACTTTTATATTCTAAAAAATATTTAACGTAAGCATACTTTTTCATGGTATATAACCATTATTATTGATGAATTGTGATATTAATTACTGTTGAATTTAAATACAAGCGTTGAGATGGTCAGATGTTGTAAATTAATTCTAAAAAGAGAAGAATATAAATTTATAAGCATACTTTTCGCTTGATTTATAAATACATGTATAACTATTAATTATGATTACAAAGAGCACATAGATAATAATTTTATAAATGTTTTAGTGAATTGATGGTCAAATTCTCTGATTTGCAGGAAAACTTCTGCTTGTTTTGAAATTTTAACTGTCAATGGATTTCACTGGTTACTTTCTATTAAATATTTTCTAATAAGGGCAGGGCTCTCATGTCTTTTGTAAATCAAGGTTAACTTCATACTCAGTCCATTTTTGTAATTTGTTTTCATTCTTTTTTTTTTTTTCACTGTTATTTATTTAAAAGATTCTTTTTAGAAACAATTATTCATAAAAAGTATTATTTTTTAAACCCATTTATATGTATTCTGTTTTTGATAATTAAAAGGTATTTAGACACACATTTTTTTTCTACTACATTAATTTTTTTACCATAACAGTTAATACAATACTACTGCCCGTTAATTTAATATGTATGGATATATATATATATATATATATATACTGTTAATATACATATTTATATTTACGGTAAAAATATATATATGTGCGGAAAATATATATATATTTACAATTTAAAGCTATATTTTACCAGTGCCTCTAAACCATTATATTTTTTACCATTATGTTGTAATTAAGAAAAGATTTTTTTTCCCTCTGAAGAGCATTTTATTATGAATTCTTTAGTTGTGATAATTTATAATTTTTGTAGTTTAGTTAGATGTTTTACAATTTTGTAATTCTGTAAGGCAGGTCTTATTATATTTGTAGTTTATACAATTTGATCTATAATAATATTTCTCCAAATCTTGTATATATATTGTATGACATCATTGTACATGTAAATACATGTATACCTTAAGTAATGATCAAAACTGTAGGCAAAGCTTTACGTGTATTTTGAAAAAATCTTGCAAATCATTTCTAATATTTTTTGTATACATTATCGCAGTTCTGTATAAAATCATGCCTGATTTTTTTTGTTGTATTTATCCATAAGTACATGTAGTTGTTTCTACTGAGCTTTTATTTTCATATCATGGACTTAGCATAATTAAAAGTGCAATATGAAAATTTAAAAAATATGTCAAATATTGGGAATGATAAAAATGTGTATGTTGCCATTTACAGAATTTTTTTTTAGAACATCCCTTTGTATTATTCCCCCCCCCCCACCAATTTATTAAAATTACATATTTTCACAGTCTTTCTTTGCTTATTTAAATGAGTGCACTTTAGTTTTGCCTTAAATATGTATTCAGCCTAATTTTCCTGTTCCAATAAAAAATATAATTTGAAAAACAAACTGGTTTTATTTCTTACTGTGCACAAGTACACCCAAGCTAATTTTTAATATGATTTAAATTAATCAGTGATTATTTAAAAAAATTGTAATTATAAATTGGTATAATAGCAATACTTTCCAAGATGACATTCAAATACACTAAAGGCATTGTTTCTGATAATCTATTCAAAGTATTTTTCAAAAGACAGCATGAATAATGAATAGAATTTGTCTCAGACATTATTTATACCAAATCAGCTTATATAACAAGTGGTGAAGATAATTGAAGAAATAGTTGGACAACTTAAAGCATATATCCATCTATCATATACAATAGATTTCTTCTCTTGATGCCCTGTGCATTTATATTTATTTTATTGTCAGTTGTAATTTTTGTTCATTCCTAATTAGCCGTTTTTGATACATCTGCTCTTGTGCACACTTTAAAAAAGCCTCTAAACCATATCTTATAATTGCAGTTTCTAGTTGCTGAGAATTCATTTCCGGCTGTGATTAAATGTTATTTCACTATGTAATTCTTATGTATCTTCTTAAAAGCTATATGCTTGATGATTATGTAAGAATGAGGCTTATTTTCTATTTACTGGTACTAGTATCCCTTGTGTGTTTACTCAGAAAAAAATTCTAATATATTTAAAACATTAAAATATACCAAGAGGAAATTTATATCGAATTGGATTTGGTGACGAAAATATGTTAGCTTAACATTTAGTCCCTTAAAGAATTTACTTATTTTCGGAATTAGCAAATCTTTAAAATTGAAGTTTTTCATCTTTGAAAAGTCCTACACAGGATGTATACGTCACTGGTTATCCTCAATTAGCAAATCATGGAAGATGCATATTGCTGTACTATGCAAGCTAGAGCCACTTTTAAATTGTAACCTATAGTCAATATACATTTTATATATATCCCCTCCACTGATGTAATAATTAAAATGTTATTTTTGCAGTATAAAATATAATAAACTCACTTATTCATGAACTTTATCTGGACATATAATCTGGACCAAGAATCAAATCAGTTCTCCTACCTCTAGACAAAGTGAGAAATCAGCACTGAAATGTTAAAGGCAAAGCAGCTTACAGTGTTTTATGATAAACACAAGCACACTAGACGTAGTTGAGTGAAACAATAAAACTATTACATCACAGGAGCTGTTTACAATCCATTATTCAATGACAGCATTTGTTTTTGAAATAAGTGCTCTTGTACCATTCTATGCAATTAAACAATCTAACATACGTTTATTTAAAAAATAATGTTTTTTAATAAAACCTAATTTATATCATGAATAAATTAACCAAATATTTTCCATAACCTTTCACCCCCTATTTGTTATTACTGACCCCCCCATCCTCCCCGACCTTTTTTGACCCCCCCCCCCGAATGATTTAATGCCCCCGGGGGGGCAATGACACTCACTCTGAGAATCACTAAACTAAATTATTACATCACACAAATTTAGTGCTAAAATACAACTGCAGTCCTTCAAATACCATTAAGTACTTCATTTTAATTCACCAGTTAAAAACATTAACAATTCCGTTATACTGTCACAGCAATCAAGAACCAATAAGACAAGATGACAACCAGATCTAAAAAAAATGTTTCAATAACTACAATGTAAATAAGGAGTTTACACATTTTTAGGAGTTTAGAATTGTACATACAGAATATTAATACATATTATTATCCAATACAATGAGCCTTAAGTATAAAATACTTCAGAAAACTTAATGTTAAAAAAATAGCTTTTTATATATGCTGTGCTGAAATTTCAACAATAGACAAAAATTGCAAAGAAAATTTAAATTATAAGTTTAAAAAAAGCATTTCATATTTATATTAGAATGAAATAAAAACCTGTTTTTTTTGTATTAATTGATTCCATTAAAAGAGGCAAAACATTGTATTTTAAGTCTATGCTGTTTTTAATGATATTTTAAAAGGTTGGAATAATAAATATTCAGGATGAAATGTTTATGTAATTTTTAATGTTCAATAATTTGTAAGCAATTTTTGGAAAAATAAAAAATAACAACTCCTGTTTAGGCTGAATTTTTAACAGTGATATGGTCTTTATTTTTCTGTTCTACTCAAATTATACATATATATCACTGTACTCATATAGACTTAATAAGAGAACATTTACAGAGTAAAAAATGTGCCCCTGCTAAAAAATTTACATATCAAAATTTTATTATGTTTTTCCAATCTGTTTCTCAAAGCCCAGGGCTTTCAAGGACAAACAAAATGCAACATGTTTATTTAAACTTGTTAAGAACAGTCTTGATAACTGCAGAAATAAATGCAAACAGTCAACATTATGTACATATTTACAGCTTAAAAGTAAAAACTTCAACAATTAAAACTGTAACTTCACTTATTAATATGCATAAAAATGCATTACAATAAAAGTATATTTTCAATTCATTTGTCTAACAATCTCAAATACAAGACGAATCATTCTACTTAATTCTTCATTAAAAGGTGAATCTTGGACTAGCATATGGACTAAAATATTTATCAACATAATTCAAAATGATGATGTCATCTAGATATTGTGCATCTTTTAACCATTTTTATTATTAAAAAGAAATTATGCTTTAATTAAGGCTTTTTCAAGCCTTTGTGTGATGCAAGAACAATTCATTCAAAATAAGGTATTAAAAAACAACTAAACAAGCTCCATGAGCAAGTACATGTAATTTTAACTTCTGTTTCATATAAAAATAGATGAATTTCAGACATACTGAAATTGATATGCATAAAAAGAAAAACACCTCCATAACACTCAACATAATAACAAAAATGCCCTATTGATGCTGTAAAACTAAATAATATAAAGTGACTTTAATTATATATGCATACAATATGTACATGTTAATGTGTATTTTTATTTATTAATAAAGTTGTTCAATTTTTTTTTATCTGAAGGGAAGTTAATCAGTTTAAATTTCAACAAAAGTAATCAGAAAACAAAGTAACTAAAGTGTGTCACTGTCATCTAGGTAAGTTTGCCTCCACTCTTGTTCCTGAAACTTTTTAACAGAATTTCCCCTGCTCTGCAACCCATGTCCAGATGTCTGTGCCATGGGGTCTGATTGGTACAAAATTGTCTTAGTAGGAGGTTCTTGAGGATAGTCAGTTCTGCCAGCTTCTTGAGCTCTGGACACACCATGCCAGGCAACTGGCTGTGTGGGCATAGAAGTCAAATGAGGTGGATATGCCGAATCCAGTCGGTCCCCTTAAGTTTAGTTGTGATGCTGACGTAATATTATTTGAAGCCTGATTTTGAGGGACAGGGTGATTTAATGCAGATGAGGATGAGTATGATTCATTGAAGAGATTTTCATCTGGCCTTCTCTTTCTGAAGAGTTCCTATCTATCAGATAATTATCTCCTCTATTATGGGTGTGCAAAGTGCTACCAATCTCATCCCTGAACTGTTCTTTGCTCCCATCTGTTGCTGAGCAGTTGTTCTTTCATAGTTATCAAAAGAATAGCGCCAGCAAATCTAAAGTAACCAGGGGTTCTTGCACTGGGACATTCTGTTTTTGATGGAGAGCTGCACAAGTTATGAGGTCATTGCGATTCAAATGCTTGTGTCCTGTCAAAGCAGTGTCAACAGTATTATTGTAAAGTGTTTTTAGATATTAGTGATGCCGAGTTTTGTAC
Source organism: Bulinus truncatus (assembly GCA_021962125.1). NCBI lineage: Eukaryota > Metazoa > Mollusca > Gastropoda > Planorbidae > Bulinus > Bulinus truncatus. Next base: position 7,419,311 of record JAGDYQ010000011.1, read on the forward strand.
AGATGATGGTGGGTGACGAGGTAATCTTGAGGTCTGATCAGACACATTCTGGGTAGGATACTTATTTACATCCTGATACTGTGAAATGGGAGGGTGGACATTGACATGTGTCTGGTGGACATTGACATGTGGCTGATGAGGATGATTGGTATACAACTGGCCAAGTGGTTTATTTTTTGTTGAATCCAAAATCAAATTTGAAGAATAATTCTGTTCGGATTTCTTCTTTCTTCTGGAAAATTTTTACTGGTTTCAGAATCTAATCTGCATTTTGGGAAAGAATCAGGTAGATTTTGCTCATACGAATAGCTGTTTTTTTTTCCAGATGGTATGGTACTTGATGGATGTTGTCTATCTGGTCTTTGGGTGTTAGAGTAACTTAAATTTTGATTGGATGTAAATTGGCTTTGTTGGTTTCTCATCTGGGCTGATTTTACAGGTCCAGTTAAAGGTGTGCTAGCCATTTGAGGCTGTGGATTAACCTGGTCCTGAGAGCGTTGATGGAAGAACTGGTTTTTCTGGTGAATAAGGCGAATTTAAAAAGCTGTCTGAAGATTCATTAAAGGTTCCCACATCCTCTAAATCTCCCAGTTTCCCTCCATACAACCTTTAGAAGAGATTAAAAAATCTTATTATTCTTTGGATGAAAAAATTTGACTTCAAAAATACCAAATACATGTATACTTTAACCAGAACAATTTTTCAACAAAAAAAGAGTAACAGAAAAATATATGGTTATTATAAAATATTTGAGAAATGAGCATATAAAAGTGCTAAGACTTGTATTTACATGAATTAGTAAATTAGAAAGAAGAGAACTTGCAGCATTTTTTATTTATTGAAATGGTTATCCGCAACTCATATACACATTTCTCTAACAATAGCTTTTTCTGGATCATCTAAATCTTCATCCTGGTAAGGAGATTTTTCAAGCTCCTCATGAACTTGAAGCACCTACAGAAAACATTGAATTCTACTCTAAAACATGTCACATACAACAACTAACACTTGTAATTGAGATGGCAGGGGATGAAAATGCAAGTATTAATATAATGACTTTATCTGACACTATCTTACACTAATGTATTAAAAAAATCCTAATATTTAAAGTTTGATAAAGTAATACATTTTGATGGGAAAAACAACATCTTTGAAAACATTTTAAAGATTACTAATATTTATTGAAAAGAAAACTCCAAGTAATTTAATTGACTTAAATCAAATGACTATTTTATTTTGGAATCCTGGGAACACCATGTCTTTACCCAGTGTCGATGTCATTATTATTCTAAAAATCACTGCCATCTCTCAATAATTGAAAATACACATCTATAAAATCATAATCATAATCAAAAACATACTCCAACAACAAACACATAGAAATGCTTCTCTGTGTTCTTGACAATTCTAAATTATGTCAACATTTATCATTTCAAATGTTTTAACGCACAATATTAGTATACACAGAGAATAAATAGACTATTGCACTCCAATTTTAAAAATGCTATACAAATTGAATAACTGTAAAGATTGCTTAAATTATGCAAACTTCACTAAATGATTTAATGGTGATCAGATTATAAAAAAAAGAAGAAAAAAATTACATCAACTTCTAAACTGGGTAAAAAAAAATATAATTATAATGAAGATGTTGTTGACGTTAATACACAAACCTTCATGGCATGCTACCAACAGCTTCTGGCTTGCCAGTTACTGATGACTTATTAGATGACCAGGAACAGACCCATGCACTGACTACAACATGCAAAATTGGACAAATAATATATAAAAAAAGAAATGAAAAGTATTCCACATTCAGTAGCATATCGTTACTTTAGGAAATCTATTTTCAAACCCTTTCCAATGCTGAATACTCTAAAATCTGTGTTCACTTCGGTGCAAAACACTAAAAAAGAAATTTTCTATCTGTGCTGATTTATTGTTTCGATCTCTGGTGACCTCAGGATGCCAAAGTTGAGAGCCTCTTTTAATCGTACTATTTTAGCAGCCCTTACAGATTTTGTGCTTATTTTTTTAATGAAATTTTTTCTCTGTAAGTGTGTATTTTTACCTGCTCTCGCCTAAGATTACGGTAATTGTTCTTGAGCTATTTAGGTAGAGGTATTGGAGGGGAATAGTCTAATGAAGGGTTGGGCAGTTTTATTATCTTTGTAAAAGTAGGAATGTTTAGGGGTGTTGTGGTTGGAGCCTAATAAAACAAGTGAAAGAGAGCTACTAACATTGTGTTAAGCACTTGAAGACTTTTTTTTTTATTTTTTCAAAAATTTTAATCAGCAAGCCTAAATGTGTAAAATTCCCATAAGTTTTTTGAGACATTTTCATTTTAAATTAAATAAAAATATTCACAGACAACAAATTAAAATAAATAAAAAAATTCTGACCTGGTCATTAATAGAGGCGAACGAAAGTACATTTCCACCTTCACGGATCCACCTTGCATCCAGTTTGGACCCATTCGATCAACTCTCTGGTGATAAGAATTAAAATAATTAAATTTATAATTATATTTAAAGGAAATCCTAAATTAATGAAATTAAAAATTACAAGACAAACTAAAAATTCTTTTTGTTTCCACTTTTTAACAAACAGCACTTTAAATACTAGAAAACCAAATGTCATTTACTTGTGTGAGCAGTTTTTTCTCCTCCTCAAGTCTCTGCACTTTTAATTCAAGTTCTTTTATGTAATTGGCAACTGAACTGGATCCTGTAGAGATTGGTAATTTTCAATATATTAATAATATAAAAAATATATGAAGAAAAGATTAAGTACTGCCAGTAAGCATCATGCATTTAAAGCAGAAAAAATAACAACACATGTATCACATTAAAGTATGTAGTAGTAACTTGCCACTTGTAAATGCATTTAAAGTAGAGGCACCAGGAGTACGTTGTTGAACCATTTGGTATCCATAGCAACTATCCCATCCTCCTGGCCAGTTATTGTACCATTGCTGCTTCCATCCTTCCTCTCATCTCTGTCCCCAGTCATTCGTATTTCGCTCTTGATCAAAGAAATAGAGCAATAATTCTTTAAGTTCCAAATTTTCAGTGATCAATTCTGTTTGTCTACTCTCCAACTCTCTCAGCTTCTCTGATAAGAAGCAACAGCCTGTTATAAGAAAAAATAAAATCAAGCTTCCGTAAAATTGTAGCTGAATCATGGAATATTTTCTGTTATATAAAAAATTTAACTGCATGCTATCCCCTACCTCCCTGCTCTCACCTTTTCTTGCAGTGTATCTGCCAAATCTTTGCCATTCACCCGAGCCAACTTTTCCGACCCCGTTTGTCTATCATCATCTAAAAACCTTTTTGATCACAAGTGACGTTTTTCTTGATTATCATCCTGCGGCTTTTGAAGGATTTACCTCCTTTAAGCCTCTTACAGTTTTTAAACGAAAATTTGAAATCTTCTATTACACCATCTTTAACGATATTGCCATGTTCAAGAAGGTTTTATGTCCCCTCAAACAACCCTGTTGGTATTTACTTTGTCCCCTTCAAAAATGAATGATAAAAATAGTTTTGTTTGATTACATATCTTAAAAAAAATTACAATAATAATATTGATAGGGCGGCATATGCTAAGCCGCGGGTATGACTAGTAACAATAATAAATCATACAGGGGCATGAAATAAATAGAACATATTTCTTTAGCATGTGGTCTAAAAGGCAAATATGGCTACTACCATATTTTGCTGGCAAGATTAAGACCACGTCACAAATTGAAACAAATTAAACAAATTTAACGCTTTTATTGGTAGCAACTAACTTTATATCCTTAGTCTTTAAATAGATATAAAGCGTAATGCATTTTGAATTTGTTTTTCTTCACTTTCGATTTAACGCAGAATCCAGACCGCTATTATATATATAATAATAATCATTTCCAGTGTGCGTTAAATCGAAAGTAAAGAAATTAATACAACAGTATTCCAGTTTAAAATACAGTCATGAAAAAAATCATCTGCCCGAAACCAAAAATAACCGAGCCTACAGATCAAGTCTAAGGGGATATAACTCAAGGCAAAGGTTTTGCAAGGTACAGCTAGTTTATAGATTATTAGTAAATACATCGTATTCTGACATACATTCTATATAATAAAGATTTTTTTTATTTCAGAAGATATATTGTAATGTGTAACCCATTAATCTTTTTTTAAATTTCTTTCTATTCTATCTTTCTGAAGTAAATTATGAAGTAAATTTTCGTTTAAAATCTTTATACTGTCTATTTGGTATCCTGAGATATATAAATATATAGGCATGTTGGACGTAGACAAGCCAGGTGGTGTGTTAGAACCCAATGGCAGATCAACCAGAGAGCGGCATCATAGAAACAACTCACCACAGCAACATCGAGAGCGTCAAGCTACACTATGAGCTCGAGACATCCCATAGGAATGTGCATGGCGACTGGAAAAACCGTCTGTCAAAGCAAGAAAGCGGCGTCAAGTAAAATGGCGGCACAAGAAGCTGAAATAAAATCTGAGAGACCAAGCTTGGACTCAATATCATCGACAGGTGCGTGAAACAGAAGTTGTTGACCACCATGTCTTACAGAGTAGAACAGGAGCAACCACGGTCATTAAACAATCAGAACCCAAACAGCCAGTAAGCGTCCTCATTACCGAGTAGCAACGTAGAAAGCAACAAGGAGAGCGCCAAGCGGTACGAAAAGCACGAGGGGCACCTGATGAAAATGCATGGCGTCTAGAGCTAGACGCACAATAAAAACGAGAAAGAGAACAGATTGTTAAAATTTTCAGGCTCGAAAAGCAGCAATGAAAACTGCTAGACTACATGCTCAGACATGATGACGCTATTCGACACGAAAGTCAACGTGAAGTAGAAGACCAACAAAAATGTCTTGCCAGTCTTTCACTGACACTATGATGGAGCTTAAAAATAAAAATTATTGAATTTTTCCGTCTGAACCTTCTGGTAGTTTCTATCGTAAAAACATTATAAAACTTGACCTTTATCTTATCATTAGAGTGTCTGTATCGATGGCGGATATGAAAGTCCAGTTATTGGGAAAACGAACACAGACTTTTTATTATTATTTGATCATTGATTAACTTAATGCAATAATACAAGTCACACACTAACACTGCTTGGTAAATGAGTAAATGAAATGAAATGTTAATGTAAAAATTTAGTAAAATGAGTTTTAAAAGAAGTTTGAAGAAAAATGTTATTATCTGCTAAATTATGATACCGCTAAAGCTGCAAGTGTCTCCTTCTTGCTATTAGGCTACATATCTCGTTGATTCTGGACAACCTGTAGTAGAAACTGAAGTTGTGACTCATCATGTAACAACCTTGTGAATTCCTGAAAAGGGCAACTCCGCGTTTGGCATGATCATTAACGACCTTAAGAGCGAGAACGGTTTCCATAGCCTGCTGAAACTCCCTCCTGAAAATGCCAGCAATCTGGATCTGTTGTTAGAAATGTATCTGGCAACTTTAGGATTTGAAACAGTAACTTTGACTTTGCAGAAACAAATTGTACAAGCGTTTATCTCGAAACAATGCCAAATCACCTCATTTATGGTTGAATAGTTGAGGAATTCATTGAGGAGAAGAAAATCATTGTATGGAGCACTGGGTGAGGGAGGGGCTATACCTTCAGTGGCAATGTGCTGGAAAAACACAAATATCCTGATATTGGTGATATGCTGCATCAAAAAATTGCCGGACATCTATGGTATTCATTCTGAATCTCGATTGCTTGGCACCTTGGTGACAGTGAGTTCGAAACCACAGGTTGATGGTAATGCTATGAAATGAAGATAATCCTGAACATGATTATACAAAGTGCATCCCAGAGGATTTGTGACCGTGGTGGAAGCTTAGGAGAGTCGAGCAGGCGTGCCAATTGCCCAGTTCCGTACTGGGCACTTTCCTATTGGCGCGTACTTTGGGAGGTTGAGGCCAATGTCGACATCCTTGCAGACACTGCAGGGAGATGAAGGAAACCGTAGATCATTTGCTTGAATGCCCCGGACTGGCAGACCACAGGGTAGACCAGTCCGAAGCTTGCTGGCCATCGGGCTCTATGGTGTCTCCAGATGGTAAGACACAGCAAGCCTGATCTCACGCTATAGACACTATGTCCCAGCCCGCAGATTACTGAGAGAGTTCAAAGAGAGAGAGAGAGAAAGAGAGAGAAAGAGAGAGAGAGAGAGAGAGAGAGAGAGAGAGAGAGAGAGAGAGAGAGAGAGAGAGAGAGAGAGAGAGAGAAAGACGGTTAATCCATCTTGAACTACTTTAAACAACACACTTGCTGTGATCCAGGCCTCCTGTCTCCCAAGTGTCATATTCTGAAACAGTTACCATTTTGTGTAATCTATATTAATTAATACATATACTTATAAATGAATACAAACAACAATACTGAGGTTAGTCAAAACAATGTATTCTCTCCTTCAACAACAACAACCGTCACTTCGTCGCACCTTTTACTACTTCCGTTCAACATAAACATTCATTTAGTGCACTGTCATAGGGAATACCCTGTGACATACCTCCACCTTTACAGAAACAATGCTAATTGTTTTTTTTTTTTACTTATAAAAAGGATAACCAAATACAATCAATAACATCATCAAGAACAAAATAACCCCAAGTACCCAATCCCGATGTGGCTGCAAAATCCAACAAACCACCATCACAACAGTAAACCTCCATTAGTGCACTTGAGAATAATAACTTCCATATACAATGTTAACAAGAAATATAATATATTGAATATACGTATTAACAAAAATGCCAAATAATAACATAATAGTTCTTGAGTATTACCTTCCTTCAATAAACAAATAACTTAAATGTATCCTATCCAACTGAATGTCCTAATTAGTATTCATTACTAAATAAAATGACCAAATAATGGCAATTATGGTAACATGACATCGAATACATATATATTATAACGAAAAATTTACATTAAATTCAAATAACATAACGATAGTTATGTCAACTCACTACTAAGTAGGTGTCTTTAGGCTGCTGTCGTCTGCCTTCCAAACACATGTGTCCTTGATGCCGGTTCTGTCATCTCTCGGTTGTTTAGATAACGTTTCCACCACCTGGTCCCAGGTAGCACCTCCACAATAACTGTGAAGTCTGGTGGTAGCAACACCCATCGGTTACTCTGGCGTTGATGGATCGAGTTGTTCAGGAAGTTCAAGGGTGCATGACCTCTCTGAAGTATGAAGCAGTCGAACGATTCACAGGCGACCATGGTGATGACCCCCAGGTGCCTGTAGGCCAGAGTAAAGGTCTGATAGAGTATTTTGATAAATGAAACCACAGCCAAAGTGCAGCTCATGTAGGTGATGTGGTTTGGTATGTTGTTCAGCATTGCCGAGGTCGAAGTATTCTCTCCACTCTTCGCTGGCCGAGAAATAGTTTTTCCCGAGCTGGATAGCCTGTTGAATGTGAAATATTTTACGATGAAACCAATGAAGATGGCCAGACATATTTTACGCTTCATGAACTTCAGCCAGAAGAAAGGGTCGCCTAGGTACTACAGGCCCAGTACTTCTTTCCCGTGATGTGGATATCCCGCTGTTTTGTAACACACAGGTTCTGGAATCATTTGCACTGCCAGCCCTGGAGTACCTGCACGGAAATCTGGCCTGCTGCCTCAACGTTCTGCTTAGTTCAACGTTCAACGTTGTATCAACGTTCTCTTGCGTTTTGTAGTCAACGGAATGTTTCTTGATCTTTACGGTGTCGTCATGACAACAATCTTTATCATCCTTCACCTTCTGTATTTTCTCCACCTTCTGTTGTACTGCCTTACTCTGTCGTATAATCCGTTTGACAGGTCGCCTCAACATTCTGCCTGACCTCCTCGCCATTCCTCATTCGTCATCTGTATACCCTCTGTCTGACATGCCGCCTCCTTCATCTCCCTGACCTCTGTCTGACATGACATCTCCTCCCATGCCTGACTTTTGTTTGACATGACATCGCCTTCATAATGTCTCGGTTGTTTCCTACTGCATTTCTCTTCTCGTTTCCTTTGAGCTCAAGTCACCGCTGCCCCTGCCTGGCTATCAACTGCATGATGTTGTTGCCACAACTGTAAACCAGCTAAAGGGGTTGTTGCACACCTCTTATGTTCCCTATTATCAAATCAGCGGTTGCATTCTCCAACACACAGGCCTCTAATTCTCCAGAGAAGAATGGGGTCGTAACTTGTATGACGGCAGTTGGGTACGTTTCAATGTTCCCCCAAGGGTCATACATGATAGGGTCCTTCCTGTTATTGCTAGCGGTACACAAAGCAACGTCTTACGCCTGCTGTGGTGCAGCCTGTGTCCCGTAGAACTCCTTAACCTTCTGATCGCCGACTAGTCCAGGAAAAAACTCTAATTTTCCCCGACGACATTTCAGTGACCCTGCATAGTCCATGCGGTGGTCCGCGGAACGTTCTGACTCGGCTGATATGCTTCTACGACATCCTGTCTCCTCCGGCACTCACCTCCATACCCACTGCGGCTTGATTAGTAGTCCTACACTGCCGTGCACTATGACCCCATCTACGGCAGTAACTGCATTTAGAATCCTTTTGTTCCAGGTTGCAGCTGGCTCTCATGTGACCAGCCTTCCCACAATTAAAAACAGATCACGGTCTCTCGACCACTGGTTGCCAACTTTATTCCTGGACACCTGCTAACTGTTCGTAAAGGAAAGATGATTCGGCAACACTTTCAACTCCCCATGCTCCTCTCTGGGTGAGCCGTTGCATATTGCTGACAAAGTTCCCACCAAGACGGCCAAACTGGTCGGCTTACGTTCTTGAGAAACGCCACAAGCACAGAATCACATGACTGGTAAAATCTTGTCTCGTAGCACAAGATCTCGAAGAGCTGTATAGTTAGCTCGGCCCCAGATAGATGCACCCACCTGTCAAAATACAACTGTACTTGGTCCATATACTGGGTGGAACGCGTCCCCTGGTTGAGGTGTAGCTTCATGGAACTCTTCCTGCGGTAGCCCTCTTCCGTCAGTCCGAACCTGCAGGCAGATCTTCGCACATCCTATCATAGTCCTCCAAGTCAGACATGGTGAAAGACATGCATGCTTGAAGGGCCTTTCCTGAGAGTAAATTATATATAAATTTTTCCCATTCTTTCTTTGGCCAACCAGCGCTTTCTGCATGAATTCTGAATCGTTGCAGGTATGCATCCATCAGGTCCACCTGATCATTAAAATTCTGAAGTTTCGGCCTCCACGTGTCTGGGTATATATTGTCTTCTGTTCGCTCTTGATATCTTCTCTACCTCCTCACAGTTTTTCTTTTTCTAGTTCAATTTCAATCATTCTTACTCGCTTCCTTCAGTTCTTCTGCTCTTTTCATCTCTGCGCCATTGAATTTTCAATAAATCCACTTAACTTCTCACCTTGTAGTTCTAATGAGACCCCTTTTGACGGTACAATTCAAACAAATCATCTTGAGATTTGGGATCCATGTTAATAAATAAAGTACACGTGTGACGTACCTGTGCTGACCTTCATACACAGCCCAGTTTGACGAGCCCCAGATGTCATAATATACTCCTAAATGAATACAAACAATGTTTCGAGGTTAGTCAATCAATGTATTCTCTCCTTCAACAACAACAAAATAACCGTCACTTCGTCGCACCTTTACTACTTATTGCCCAACATAAACATTCATTTAGGTGTACCGTCATAGGGAAATTCCGTGACATTAATACATATTTTTTTTTAATTCTCAAATCGGAAATATTTCAATATTACTTTTTTCTTTACACATAGTTGTATTATTAAATGTGTTTTTTTATTTACAATAATCAGTTGACATTATAATGTTATTTTATGAACAATATTCCCTCATTTATGCGGTTAAACAGAATTTACCGCGACGGGGGATAAATGCATGCGCACATCTATAGACGGAACGAGTCCTTTTAGTCGGAATTTTAGCCACTGCCAGACAATTTAAACAATTATCATTAAATAAAAAAAAATAATAAAGTTTATGTATAGCTAAGCTAAGTGCATATTTGTCACTAATCCGAATAACAATTTGACTTTATTGGGACCCGGGTCCGAATAGCCACAGCCTCATAAATTTATCTACTCTATTTCAGCTATTCTGTTTATAATAAAATTGTTAAATACAGAAAGCGACCATTTTGTTTTTAGTCTATTACAAATTCGCGGTGAAATAATATACGAAATGACGCGTTCTATTTATCGTGGTAGTAAAATATATTTTAAATGATTGATACAATTATTCTATGAAATAAAAATGTTTTAACTTTATATTTAACAAAATTATATGCCATTAAAAAAAATTTCGGCGGGTAAACAAGATTTAAAAGGAATATAAAATATCCCCATTAAAGATTTTTTGTGGTGTGATGTGCGTGCACGTCATTCGTAAAACATGACAACATTTCAAACTGTAAGAGGCGAACAATCAAACAAATTTGGAATTTTAAAGCTAAAAATAAATTCTGCTGTAAAAGGTTGGAGCCGCCAGATGTTTTCGGCTCTGGCTCCGGCTCCAGCAAAAGTAGCGGTTCCACGGCTCCGGCTCGGCTCCGCAAGCCTGGTTCTAGGGTAATTTTGTTCTACACACTTTACAGACATTGGAAGCACTGTTTGGAAGCACTGACTGTATCTTGAGTAACTGTTGTCTTTGGAAGCGCTGACTGTATCTGGAATCACTGATTGTCTCTGGAAGCACTGACTGTCTCGGAAGCACTGTTGTCTCTGAAAGCACTGTTGTCCATGGAAGCACTGACTGTCTCTGGAAGCACTGTTGTCCATGGAAGCACTGACTGTCTCTGAAGCATCTGACTGTCTCTGGAAAGCACTGCTGTCTACATGGAAGCACTGACTGTCTCTGGAAGCACTGTTGTCCATGGAAACACTGACTGTCTCAGGAAGCACTGTTATCTCTGCAAGCACTGATTGTCTCAAAGGCACTGACTGTCTCTTGGAAGCACTGACTGTCTCAGGAAGCACTGTTGTCTCTGCAATCACTGACTGTCTCTGGAAGCACTGACTGTCTCTGGAAGCACTGGCTGTCTTTGAGGGCACTGACTTTCTCTGAATGCACTATTTCTGAAATGCTGCTTGGTAGTAGAACAACGGGAATGTTCTGAAAATAAGTAAAATGAAAATGGCGCGTCTCTCTTTGTGCGTGTTTGTGTTATAGAACTAACTGAAAGCATGATACGAAATAGCATATTCTATCTGTGATTTTGTAAAACAAAACATTTGGTTTCTGTGATGTATATAAACAAATTATGTAGTATATGATGTATAAACAAAATATGTGTGTACTGTGATGTGGTTATAAACAAAAATATGTGGTATCTGTGATGTATATAAACAAAATATGTGGTATCTGTGATGTATATTAACAAAATATGTGGTATCTGTGATGTATATAAACAAAATATGTGGTATCTGCGATGTATATAAACAAAAATATTTGTATCTGTGATGTATGTTAATGAGTGACATAAACTTTTTGACATTTTTTTTACGAATTAGTTGATTTGATCGAGAATAGCAAAATCAAACCTCGTACTTGATTAAAATAAACAAACTTGAAGACAGAAATAACTTTTTTTTAACATATATTGCAGGTAACTCTACTTCACTGGGAACATGTGGCCTGCAGCCATAGTAGGGCTCACGATATATTTCTTGAGTCCATTGACACATCTTGCAACTTTTACAGCATATCCTTGTGATAGTTTTGTAAGTATTCACCATATTAAGTAGAATTGCATAGTAATAGTATCACCATAGTAAAAAGGTTCGATCTTTATATCTTACGATGTTATCTGTGTATTTAGTTATGTAAAAGAAAGATGTGGTATTTAGACTTTAAGTTCACATTTAAAAGCTACATTGGGACCAATAATACGAACCAAAACGAAACTTGACTTTGTCTATTTTATTTTGTGTGTTCTAAATAACGTGTTTACGTCACAGGTTAAATTTGAGAACGGTGAATGTTTCACTTGTAATCAAGGATGTAGTAGTCTAGGTTATAGGTCAGATCAATTTTCAGCTAGAGGGAACCTACGTAGATACCCACCATTCTTCACCATTTTGTGTAAGATATCCTTAAATACATAATCGTCTAGCCTATGCAGCAGTCTCTCAGGTAGTTTTCATATCGTGTTGTGAATGTTGTATTTAAGTATATACATGACAATAAAAGCCAAATGTTATTTTCTATTACAGTATTTCTCACATTTCTTTGTTATTTCTGTTCATATCGTATTCTGTTCATGGCAACTTGATGTGCAATCTGATAACCTTAAATTTGTTAATTTTTAAAGATTTAAACCTTCTTTTTTCATTTAAATATGTATTGCGTAATCTGTTCTTTATATCGTGGTGGGACACCAGGATAGCAGATAATAAAAATAAATACACATAATCTTTTATCATTTAAGATGGTTCGTTAGCATTTTGGTGCGTCACGCCCAAAGATGTGGTCAGAGGCGTATTTACCAAAACTGTATTCTGGGCGCACGACCAATTTGGGGCCCCTCGCCTATAAGGCATTTAAAAATGATCGTGAATACAACAATAGTCAGAACACTCATGTATTATTTAACATGCATACTACATAGTTATGCATACTAGCTAGAACTTACAATTGTCAGTTTATTACAGTTAAATAACTTTTTTCTGCTCTTCAATTTCGCGAACGTGTCAATGTGCGCATTGAAATTCTAACTGCAATGTCTCCTTTGATTCAATGCATAAAATAGACAAATCTCCAGCCTACATTGGCTGATGGAATTCCGCAAGTAATTCTTGATCCTTTTTAACACAGAAAATGACCGTTCTCCAGTTGCGTTTGATATAGGAATGGTGAGAAAGATTCTTAAAAGGGTTTCCACATTGGGAAATGTACATTGTAGTCCACCCACTGCTATAAGCTGGTACATCTCTACCGGATTTAGCGCCTTCTTTTTTAGCGAAATGCAAAACCGTTTGATTTCATCGGCAGTGGTATCAGAATTAACATCGTCTTTGTATTCTTCGATCAAGGCCGAGATCTTTGTGTTCAAGCCATCTACCTTGTCCTTGAAAAATAGACTGAACAAATCATGTATACCTTTGTATGCTTCGATTCTGTGATCAAGTTCCGTGATCAATTTATCAAAAATGGCGTTTACTGTGTTAAGAACAATAAAATTATCACGACTAGTTAAAATAACTTCAGGTTCATTGCTTTCATCAGAAAACGGTTTTCGCTTCTTCTTGCGGCTCACATCATCTTGACATTTACAGTCTTTGAGATCCTCGTTCATAAGCAATGCTGCTTGCTCTTCAATGCAAGTGAAATCGTTTCGGACTTCGTTGTTAATAAATAGCTTCAGTGATTCTAGAAGATTTACACCAGCTTCAAGATGAAATTTGAATTTTGCAGGGATTTGCTGGTTGCATTCATCCGCTGTAAAATTGTATCCCAATCATCAATGCAGTTTCAAAAAGATCCATTTTATAAGAGCGTTAGCCTCATTTCTTACAGCTGCCTTCTGATCACGATCTTCGGCTGCTTAAAGAAGAGCTTCCTGAATACCAATGTAGTTCTGATGCAATGCAAACACTGCATCCGCTCTAGCTGACCATCTTATGTCCGACAGTTTCTTTATGGTGCATCCATTTTTGACTAGATGACTTTTAAGATGTTCTGCCCTGTGTGTGGATGCTTGAGAATCAAACATAAACATGTTGAATAAAGTCAAAGTATGATACTGCTGAAAGCGACGATTCTTGAAGCCGCATTACCAACTGGATTCAAGCTATGGCTGGGGCAGGGAAGGTAAACTGCATTAGACTAGGTGCCTTGATTTGAGCCTGCAAGCCTGAGTATCTGCCAGACATGTTAGAAGCATTGTCGTAGCTCTGTCCCCTGCATTTTTTGGATATCTAATCCCAGTTGTTTCAAAAATTGTTCAGTATCACTTCTGTTCAGATTGAGCGATGGTGGAGTATGATGCCAACAAAAGTTAAAATCGTTCTTTAATCTATGAGAACATATCTGAGTACTACAGTAAGCTGGTCCACGTGGCTAACATCAGGTGTTGAATCAACAATCAAAGAGAAATATATCGATTTCTTTACTTCTTTTTTAAACTGATCTCTGACAGCTTTGCCCATTATTTTAATAAATCTGTCACAAGTAGCATGTGACCAATAACTGACATAACCACTTCCTTGTTACCGTACAGTGCACAAGTGATTTTGCTAAGAAAGGGTCAAATTTTAACAAGTAATTCAAGCAACTGGTAAAATTACCGTCATTGTTGGCATGACCACGAAAGGCCAAGCCTTCAGAGGAAAGAACTGTACAGTGTCAGTTGCTACAATCCTTCGTAGAACTTCTCTCCAGTACGTCTTTCATCATCTTAACTGTTTGGCCATCTGTTTGTCAATACGTACCTTTTGCGTTCAAGCGTTTAGCGAAAGTGGCACATTGCTTAAATGTAGCCATACGAATTCCTCATGTTCAGAAATTTTGGCGGCAATATTTTTCCAATCAGAACACCCGTTTGTTGAAAATTGACTAGGCTTTATTTGGAAACAGTTTACATACATAACAATACACGCTTCCACTAGTTTCACTGAACACCAACCATTCACGTCTTCTTTTGGCCATTCGCCTTGGTTAAGTAAAAGTTATGTTCAGACAAATGACGAAAATATTTTCTGCCACGATCTGTCATCAACATGCCAGCGCGTGAATGGTTGCCAATATTTTGGTTTGAAATCCAAAACATAATTGATATGGTTTCTGTCACCCGCTGGCCACATCTGTCAAAATTTCACCACAGTTGTTATCATCAACAGCCACTACTCACGACCTCTAAAGCGGTATAGGACCTTCAGCCGGTTGTTCAGGTTCAGCAAGTCTGTTGGCTCGGGCTCAGAATCCATACCACTGTTGCCGAGACGACTGGACTTGGATCATTAGCTGCTATTTCTGTTTGAGAAGTTTCTTGCGGTGGGATTGCTGGTCGTTTCGCTAAAAATGTCAACAAGGCGCCTTCGTTAACTTAACTTTTTCTGCTTTTTCTTTTCTTTGATATCACGCTTTTTTGCACCTGAGGGATATAGTCTCATAGACATAGCTTCAATGAAACGATTGTGTCGCAATCAGCTACAACAGTAAAGGAAAAAATGATCAATGATCATTCATCCACACAAAGCGTAGTGGGTAGCAAGAACAAAATTATCAAAATAGTGTAATAAACTGGCAATTAACAATTAGTTATTGCAATTTGCAAAAAAATTAAATTTGAATTAGAATTATTAACGAAATTCAGACGTAAGGTGCGCCAACTACTGGTACGTACCGTACGTTACTTGTCACTTCGAACACTAGCGGCAACTTTATTAATACGTCAGTAGCAAAGCAGACATTAGTCGCACCACGTTCAACAACTCGCATTGTTTACCGGGTTGAAAGACTATAGATTTGTGGAATTCCCAAAACCTCACAGCAACCAGATTTTTATTTTTATTTCTTTATAAACCAGGTTTTGGGGCCCATAACCATCTGGGGCGCTAGGCGCGTGCCTAGAGCGCTCAGTCTAAATTAGCCACTGGATGTGGTAGAAACACTAGATGGAGCGCAAGCTATTCACACCAATAGTATGGCCTGATTTGCGTAGATGAGGGATTTATGCATTATCCAGGTTTGCGTAAAGCGGAGGCACAACCGTTACGTCAGTAATCAGACTGTCAGCCATTGTTGTAGTTGATGATTGGTGTCTTTGGCGATTTATTGGGATTTCAAGGGAATCCCATGGGATGAGACAGATTATATTCAATATGGGATAGGATATGATGGGACAGAAAAATTTGACCCATGGACAAGCCGTGGTCCGAGAAGTGCGTGGGCTCCTTAGGCACAGGGTGGTCTCAGGGCGCCAGCGTGGTCCTAGGCAAAACAGCGTGGTCCTAGGCAAACAGCTTGGTCTTACAGCGTGGTCCAAGGCAAACAGCGTGGTCCTAGGCAAACAGCTTTGGCCTTTGTGAAGCGTGGTCCTAGTCTTACAGGGTGGTTCTAGGCAAACAGCGTGGTCCTAGGCAAACAGTTTGGTCTTGTGTGAAGTGGTCCTAGGCAAAACAGCGTGGTCCTAGGCAAACAGTTTGGTCTTACAGCGTGGTCCTAGGCTAACAGCGTGGCCCTAGGCAAACAGCGTGGTCCTAGTCAAACAGGGTGGTCCTAGTCAAACAGGTGGTCCTAGGCAAACAGCGTGGTCCTAGGCAAACAGTTTGGTCTTACAGCGTGGTCCTAGGGCAAACAGGGTGGTCCTAGTCAAACAGCTTGGTCTTACAGCGGGGTCCTAGGCAAACAGCGTGATCCTAGGCAAACTGTTTGGTCTTACAGCGTGGTCCTAGGCAAACAGGGTGGTCCTAGTCAAACAGCTTGGTCTTACAGCGTGGTCCTAGGCAAACAGCATGGTCCTAGGTAAACCGTTTGGTCTTACAGCGTGGTCCTAGGCAACAGGGTGGTCCTAGTCAAATAGCTTGGTCTTACAGCGTGGTCCTAGGCAACAGCATGGTCCTAGGCAAACAGCTTGGTCTTACAGCGTGGTCATTAAGGCAGGGGCAAAACAGCGGGTCCTAGGCAAATAGCTTGGTCTTACAGCGTGGTTCTAGCAAACAGGGTGGTCCTAGGCAAACAGCTTGGTTAGGTGGCCCAAAAAATCCAACTTCGTGCAACATACCGGGGCATCCTTTTAAGTTCCTTTTGCCTTAGGTAGTATACTGTTAAAATTCTTATAAGTAAATTCCAAGTAGAAGGATGCTCACAGGTCTCTGTTGTTTTTACCTTACGGCAATTTACTCGATTTTGTTGACTGGTGGAACAGCAACTTTTTTCACTATAACCTATTCCATGTTGACCTAGTTCTCATTTTAGACATTATCTTTCTGTTATTTATATGAACATTGTGCAGACGGAAAATCAACAAATATTTCTTACGTCTGATAGTGAAGCTTTGCGATTGATGATTCCTATTGATGCAGCGCTGGGACATGATCCTTCATCTGACAGTTTCACGAAGCACCATACAAAGAGCCAGAAAAAAGCCATATGTAAACAAGCAGCAGATATAAAGGTTTCCCTTCAAGCCTGACTATCTTCTAGTTCTACACTGAGATGGAAAATCTTACCTGAAATTCTAGGTCTTGGAGAAGTTTACTGCTTGCCAGTGCTGGTTTCTGGTGATGGCGAAAGTGAAAATAGGTCCCTAAACTGAACACAATTAGGGCAGACAGAATACTGCTGATGCTATTTATGATCAGCTAGAACAGTGGGCACTGGTAGAAAGCATCCAGGCTATGAGCTTCGACACCACTTCTGTCAATGTCGTTTCAATGGAGCTTGTGTACTGCTTGAGAATCGTATTGGTCGAGAACTATTGTGGCTGGCACGTCGTCATCATTTTCTTGAACTGGTATTGGCAAAGGCTTTCAGTTTGTGTTGCGGTCCCTCTAACTTCACCAAACGTACCTATCTTCAAAACATTTAAAGAAGTTTGTGGACGCTTAAAGCTTGACAACTATAGTAAGTTGGAACTGCTTTCAACTAATGAGTGTTTTCCAAGAAAACACGGTGAGCTTCATAAATTTCTGTTGACTTGAAGTCACAGGTCAGAGATGATTATGAAGAACTTATTGAACTAACAATGATCATCTTAGAGATCCACCAAACCATTCACTGAGAGCACCAGGCCCTGTACATCATGTTAGGTGGACGGCTAAGCTGATCTAAGCCATCAAAGTTTAAATCTTTCGTCACCAGAGAGAAATTTTCAGCCTTACATCCAAGGAAGAGACAACACAAACGATGTGTACAGTTTGGGAACCTCAGCTGTACACAAAAGTCTTGGATTCAAGTACCTGCAGTAGCTGCACCTGAGGAGATCTTTTGCTCTGGAAGGACCTGCAGCAATATCAGTCTGTTGGGATCACGACATCAGTATTGCAGCACAAAAATTCTCCAGAATCACACATGTGGTATCTGTCTGATGAGACTGTCAGCCTGGCATTGTTTTCCGATGAAGTTTCACCCAATTGAGAAACAGAAAAAATAACAGGTTTTGGAATAGAACCTAGTGAGCAACATGTTCGAGATGATTCACTGTCGTTCCAAATGAAGGCGTCAGCTTGGGTCACTTTTTCCACAAGGTGTTCGCAGAACCTGCTTACAAAGCTACACATAGGCAACTCCTTTCTAGTTCTTCCTCCAGAACAGTTGAATTATAATGATGAATACCAGAAGGACAAGCAGCGCATTAATGACTTGCGTGTGGTCAACGATACTGCAGAACGTGGAGTTAAACTTTTGAGGAATATAATAGACTGCTGACAAAAAAAAGAGGAAGAAAAAGCAATTTATTTTTCAAGTTGTTGAAGCCAACAGAAAAGTTATCCCTACACAAACTATTAAGAAGTCTGCCATCTGTGCTGTTTCGGTGTAGACAATGTTTAGACAATGTACTCGACTCTTCAGTACTCTACAAATTTACATTTATGTTGACATTTTCGTTACTTAACAGTTACATTACAGTAATGGCATGATTTGAAAATGTAATAAAAAAAATTCAACGAAAATGCGTTTGTTTTTTTTAATTAATATAGCAAAATTTGTAACTCTTGAGCATTCCCTTCCAATAGCAGTAGGGAGCTGAAATTGTTGTCAGTTACTAAGTAAGACAAATGGAACTCACCAAGAGGGTGCCCCGTTAGATGTGAGAAACTTTATTTTTTACCATATGATTTTGGGCCACCCAAGCTTGGTCTTACAGCGTGGTCCTAGGCAAATACATTGGTCTTACAGCGTGGTCCTAGGCAAACACCTTGGTCTTACAGCGTGGTTCTATGCAAACAGGTGGTCCTAG
This sequence comes from Bulinus truncatus, assembly GCA_021962125.1. NCBI lineage: Eukaryota > Metazoa > Mollusca > Gastropoda > Planorbidae > Bulinus > Bulinus truncatus. Next base: position 7,438,276 of record JAGDYQ010000011.1, read on the forward strand.
GCAAACAGCGTGGTCATAGGCAAACAGCTTGGTCTTACAGCGTGGTCCTACAGCGTGGTCCTAGGAAACACATGGTCCTACAACGTGGTCCTACCAGAACTTGTTTTAATACTAGAAAGTCTTAATTTCAATAAATATGAAAGCTAATTTTGCAGCAGTTGTAATTATAATATATTGATATACTGTTATATAAAATGTCATCGGGTTTTGTATAAAAATCACGCGCCATTGTTGTTATCAATGGTTTCAATGACGCTATTTACACCTCTGTGTTGTTCTTTCAAGACATGAAATAGTGAATAAAGCTTTCAATTTGCTTTGTAAATATTTAAAAGCGATAATATATTATTTAATTCATGACTTCATGGGTTTCTAGGGGCTTAGAGAGACAATACACATTTCTATTCATCAATGAATGGACTGATGAGAGTAAATATCATAAATGGCGGCGATGAAAACATTGCTTCAAACCAGGTTTACGCAATCTGTTTAATATCTGATTTTTGATTTGCAGTAGGATTTCTTAAATAACACAGGAGAATGTCTTTTTTATACAATATTTTATTTAGATATATACAATCCCTTTGAATTATGAAAAAATGTATTTTAATGGGACTGAAAGAAAAGCCATTGTTTGTGTTTTTTAATTCAGAAAAATCCGATGGATTGGTGTTCAATAAGTTTCAATTAAAAACATCAATAAGTTTAATGAAATCAATTTTAATAATTCGTGAAATACGATGAGACCGCCCGTTTCCGATTCAACTGCAACTCAGGAATGTTTATTTTATTGGTAGTTAATATTTGAATAAAACAACAACAGACATAAGACCACCCTCCACCTCTGCTCTTAGTTTCAGGTCGATGTATCCAGTGTACGTCACTTAGTTTCAGGTCGATGTATCCAGTGTACGTCACTTAGTTTCAGATCGATGTATCCAGTGTACGTCACTTAGTTTTAGGTCGATGTATCCAGTGTACGTCACTTAGTTTCAGGTCGATGTATCCAGTGTAATGTCACTTAGTTTTAGGTCGATGTATCCAGTGTACGACACTTAGTTTCAGGTCGATGTATCCAGTGTACGTCACTTAGTTTCAGGTCGATGTATCCAGTGTACGTCACTTAGTTTCAGGTCGATGTATCCAGTGTACGTCACTTAGTTTCAGGTCGATGTATCCAGTGTACGTCACTTAGTTTCAGGTCGATGTATCCAGTGTACGTCACTTAGTTTTAGGTCGATGTATCCAGTGTACGACACTTATAGTTTCAGGTCGATGTATCCAGTGTACGTCACTTAGTTTCAGGTCGATGTATCCAGTGTACGTCACTTAGTTTCAGGTCGATGTATCTAGTGTACGTCACTTAGTTTCAGGTTGATGTATCCAGGTGTACGTCAATTATGTTATTCTTTAATCACTAATGATGAATTAAATTCATGATGCACATTAAAGAATACAATGTTTTTGAAGTCCCATTTTAATATAATTTTAGTGAACTTATCATCAGAATTATTATGTACAATAGCTATAAATTGATACACATGAAATAACAAGTAAAATGTCATGCTGTTTTATGATGATCAGCTCTTATGCAAGAAAGTAAACTACTGTCAAGTAAGAACACATGTTAATTTCTGATAGTCACACGAGAAAATGTTGTACTTGATCGATGATGTCTTGGCAATACCCACATGTGTAGTGATGCCTAAATGTGTAAAGATGCCCAAATGTGTAGTGATGCCAAATGTGTAGTGATGCCGAAATGTGTAGTGATGCCGAAATGTGTAGAGATGCTGAAATGTGTAGATGCTGAAAGTGCATGCCAAAATGTGGTGATGCCGAAATGTGTAGTGATGCCGAAATGTAGATGCCCAAATGTGTAGCGATGCCGAAATGTGTAGTGATGCCAAAATATGTAAAGATTCCCAAATGTGTAGTGATGCCAAATGTAGTGATGCCTAAATGTGTAGTGATGCCAAAATGTGTAGAGATGCCCAAATGTGTGTGTAGCACAGAGAGAAACTTCTAGATCCATAACAACTAATGTGACGGTTTTTATAGGCTCTTTTTCATCCCCACCATATCCTTGGAAGCACCACGAGAGATCTAGCGGGGACTTTACCATGACCTGAAATATCCATTGGTCATCACCGTGATCAAATCAGGAACCGTCAGGTGGACAGTTGAGTGTTTTATCACACAACCATCTGTTCCCCCCCCACCGAAATGGACAATTTTAAGGTTTCTAGTACCTTTCACCCCCCACCACAAAGCCGGGAGTGTAATGGCCATAGATGCACCACGGCAGACATAAAGGGAACTGTAGCCAAGACCTGAAAAATGTCAGTGGTCTTCACTAGAGATCGAACTACTTCTTCAGGTCGACAGACAGTCGAGCGTCGATTTCAGACCATCCGTCCCCCCTGCCCAAATGTGTAGAGATGCCCAAATGTGGTTTTCAGCTGTATAAATGGGTAATCTGTAGATTCGTTTCTCTTTGGTTTGTATGTTGACTGCTACGGTTGAGTTAAGACAATTTATCTCTGCCTCTCACCCATTCCCTCTTCTACAAATATTGTCTACAAACGATTGACAGACTTGTATTTATATATTTTCGCAGCTATATTTAAATTAACTTGCTCCCCAAAATCATGGCAGATCATTATATCTTTCAATGCGGTGAATTTTAATTACCTAGAGGGGGTTGTTCTATGATGGCGGGAAAAGACTGGCGGGAAAGCTATAGAAGTGGGAGCCTAGAGGCTGAAGAAAGCCTGAGTGTGGCTAGTAGCCACACTTCACTTCACATTAGTTGTGTGGTTTTGCGATCCAAACCATACCGCTCTTGTCTGGGCCTAAGAGTTAGCCCTTCGATCATGAACAGTCAAGTCGTGGAGTTCATTCTTGTGTCTAAGCTGTTAATTGACGAGCTGTCATGTGTTTTGCTTCGTATAGTCGTGATTCCTGAGTTCTTGGTACAGAAAAGAATTAATAGGAGTCGGGCTCGAGTTACTGGGACGATACTCGAAACACAACTCAATAGCCATAGTACCCACAGACTCACAACCACAGTATTAGGACTCTATATATCTCTCATTACAACGGCCGTCACAACATCAACCTACCAGCGTCTTGATGATCATACACAGTTTGTGGCAGTACATATGGGTGACCTGGTCAATCTGTTTCTGCCTCTATGGTTTGTAGCCACGCTGTGCTGACCTGGTCAATTGGTTCTTCTCTGTTCTGTAGCTGCCATTGAACAGGGAAAATGGTCCAGTTACCAGCAGTTTAAACGTAATTTAAAGTATGCAACGTTATATCCAATACATTCTTGTAATGATTCCATGTATATAACAGTTTCTATTACTGTATATCCGATGTAAAAGAAATGTTATATGGCATGAAAATTCTATACCAGCTCCGTCAGCTGTTAATACCACAGGTCTGATTTATGTTGCTTTAATCGGAGACAAGGCTAGTATCGACTATGCACCACTTAACACAAAGTAAGAAAATGTTTTATAACAAATATTTCTTCACGAAAATAGGTAATAAAAGGATAAAACGTATAGTTCATAAACTTCTTTTTACATCAATTTTACCAACAGGAAGGGTTTTCTTATTGTTATATAAATACATGTATGTAATCTATATTTTATATGGTATATTATATATACATTACATTCCTATATGGTATATTATATATATATATATGTACATTTATATAGGGTATATATTATATATATACATATATATATATATATATATATACATATATATATATATATATATATATATATACAAGCACATTTATATAGGGTATATATTAGGGTGGTCCATGAAGGAATTAAAAAATTCTCTCAGATTTAATAGCACACCATCTGAAAACGTTTGTTTTGGTCCTTAAGAACTTGCATAACAAAAATTGGCCAAATATATCAACATTTAGAGGTTGCTCAAGACCCCAGTCTTCTAATGCACAGTATATACTATTGGTTTTGTTATTGCGCCATTTATTCATTTACTCATATCTGCTCATAATGTGCTGAATAATTGTCTAATGAGTATTTAATTGTAGTAATAAATATTCTATAGCAACGTTTTATAGTTTATGTTCACAGATGCCATGTTGTTTGTTGAACAATTTGCTGTTATTTTGATAATATTGCCTGTCATTTTGACAAATAAAATCTGTTAATCATGTAAGGTTTCTCTGATGCTGACTACACAGTACAGAATTAGAGACTCATGGCAAAACCAAAAGTTGAAGCTAGTTTAACTCACAGTAAAACTGAAGTATGGCTTATTGACATTTACAAGATGTGCACAATTGTTAAATTGTCTTGGCCTACAACTGGTGATGTGCTGAAAGTGTTTTGCTATCAATATCATACAGAAAGAAAACAGTTTCTGGAAAGTGCCAAACTAACTTCATATCAGATATTGAGACTATGGAATAAGGTTGAAAATCTTCAACAACATATGATACACATGTTAATGAAAAACTAAAATCTGTTTTTGAAGACACGCATTATTAAGAAAAATAAGGGAAAAGCAAGTGTTGCACAACGACTCAGGAGAAAAAATTGAAACAAAATGTAAACCATTTGATATTGCTCACCAAGAAGCTGAAGAAGCAGAATCAAAATTCATGAGAACAGTGTATTTTTGGAGGACCAGAGGAGCACTAGTAAAATGAAAATGAGTGGCATTGATAAACAGCTGTCAAAGAAGGAAGTTCGTGCTGAAGAAAGTAAAACAAAAAGATGAAGACAGAAAAATGCGAAAAGAGCATCAAAGAAAGCAAGTGCCCAGTCATCAATAACAACAATGCCACCGATGCAGTAACGGTGAAAGTGAAGAAAACGAAGAACAACAACAGCACAAAGACAAAGATTATGAAATTGAAATTCCACTATACTATAAAAAGCAATTGTGTGACTTTACAATGTAGAAGAGTCTTCAGAATTAGACATTGCAACCAAAAACCTAGAGTTCTTCAGGATATGTTGTCATCTCCGGATACACCAGCACCTTGACAGAATAAACCTATCAGACAGGAAGCCAATACATTAGTAGCCACGCCAGAGCGCAAAGCCAGCGGCCAGAGTCTTGATAATGCAGCACTGTCTCCTTCCACTGTACATCGCAAATGATTAACACATCAATCAGTCATTGAAAGTCACGTACGGGAACAGTTCTTGGCTCGTGATAAGACACCATTACTGGTTCATTGGGACAGCAAAATCATGACGATACAGCAAAGAGTACTGATCCACACCAGAGGTGTGCGGATTCGAAATTTATCAATGATCCGCGTCCGCAGAATCTTACAACATTGGTCTGCGGACCAGTCCGCGCGTCCGCATAGCTGAAATTTAGCTGTTTAAATGACTTGAAATTTTTTTTTTTATGGTAACGCTAAAGAAGATCCGCGTCAGTCCGCGAGTCCGCAACTTAACCATACAATGCGTCCGCTGTCAGTCCGCGGATTCGAAAAGTCTGCGGATCTGCGTCCGCAGCGGACGCGTCCGCTGTCCGCTCATTTGATCCACCCTCAAATACAGACAGAGCTGCTGTTGATGTCACAGGCTGTAACACCGAGAAAATATTGGGTATCACTAAAATTGCAGCAGGCACAGGTCAAGCACAGGCCAATGCAATATAACAGCGTTCAATCTGTGGGAACTAACTGAAGACATTATAGTCATGTGTTTTGATACTACTGCTGCAAACACAGGTACAAAGTGGAGCATGTGCCTTGCTCGAGAAAATGCTTCACAGAAATCATGTTATGTGCATGCTGTCATTATATACAGCCAGCCCTAACATTGCAATGTTTGAACGATTCAGAACATATTGGCCAAAATTAAATCCTGCAAACTACAAACCACTTGATGATACCAGCTTAAGTCATACTGTATGCTACAGATGTTTGATCTGATGTGCCATTTTTAAAAAGCTTTCTGTCCGCCGAAAGATCATACACATACCATGAGAAGACTACAAAGAAATGATAGAAATCTGTCTTACAGTTAAAGGCTGGTTCAATCTCCAGTGAGGACCACGGACATTTTTCAGGTCTTGGCTGTCCAGTGAATGACCAAGCTGATAGTTAGTACTGCTTTCGTATTCCAGAGGCCTACCATATGGCCAGATGGATGGCCAAAGTTATATACTGTTGGAAAATTTTTCTGTTCAGAGACTAATTTAAACTGACTGTATCTGAAACTAAGAATTTGACAGAATGTGTGTATTTGCCACTAATATTATGTGTCCCGTACGGATTTAAGGCCCTATGCCGGTAATGCACCAATTAATGATATACAACTGCTGAACAAGGATTGATCAGTACTCTGAAATCAACAAAAAAAAATAGCAACTGTTGCCACAAAAACTACAAAGTCATTTGTGGCATCTCGGCCCAGAATTGGTCTGACTGGCATTATTCTCAACAAGGTAGTAAACACTGAAAAGAAATTGATGGTGGAGGTACGATTGCAGCTGGTTCTGATGTCAATGTCAGAGGACTTAATTTTCCTCCCATCAATGTTGAGCAACTGAAACAAATACTACTACATGAACTAATATCATCCACCACAACTGCTGCACTGCTTTCAATTGGACTGGATGTTGCATTTCAAATGGCATTGATTCTGGTGAACATATTCACATTTCAACAAGCAGCCAATGTTGTAAAACTAAAAGCCTTAACGACACAGCAGAACGTTCTATTGCATTGATGACAACATTCAGTCAGTCAATAACCAAATCTGACATTGAAATGCAAAAACTGACAGGCGGTCAAAGACAACGTGAGCGCATTCCCTGACTTTCAAAAGCCAGCCTGGCTTATGCCAAAATGCATATGAAGTGATTGTCAACAAGATGGTATTTGCAATAATGCCAACAACAGTGAATCAGACTTGACAATATGTTTCATTGCAAATGTACAGATTATTTCGACTACTACGGTTAGTATTGTTGTAGCCTAATGATTAATGAACAGCCAATTAGTACATTGACCTGTGTTGTAACTGATTAATTGCAACATAGCATGCAAAAATAAATAGTTAATGAGCAACCTGTAATTATTGTCTGAATTCAATTACATTTTAATGCAAGTTTAATTTTATAAAGGGAGTAAACAAATGACAGGGTATGCAATCTCAAATACATTTTTTTTCTTGGACCGTGGGCATCGTCGGCAATCCGTCCGTCTCGAGAGACGATGGTGTAGTTGGCATGAGTCTACAACACCGCCGGGAATGGCTGTGCAGTCCGACTTGGGAGTGGCAATCCCTACGCACTTGCTTCTTCACACTTGAAGATAGTTGGTTGTTGTTGTAGTTGTTGTAGCTGTTCTTTTTCCGCTTCCGTCTTGTTCTTTTCAGGGCAGCATTATCCCGTCGCTCAGCCTCTGCGCGCAATGAACCCCGCCGGACAGCGAGCCTACGAGTGGCGGTCGGCTGCTTGGCTCTCCCAGGAGTTGGGGTTAATGGAGCACTCTTTCATATCCTTTTTGCAGGTGTCTTTGTAGCGCATTTTAGGTCGCCCTGTTTTCCTCTGGCCGGTAAATCTTAACTCGCCATATAGGCTCGGGATGCGGCTCGCGTCCATTCTTTTGACATGACCGAGCCATCTGAGGCGTCTCCGCTGAGAACTGCAAACAAGCTGTCTGGTGTTGGCCTCTAAATCTCCCCGGTGTTGGGGATCTTGTCTTGCCACTTTATTTGCATAATGTCGCAGGCACTCCCATGTGGAAATTGTTTAGCTTTCTTTCGTGCTCGCGTAAGTGGTCCACGTCTCGCATCCAGAGGAGGGTACTAAGTATGCAGGCCTGGTAGACGCGCAATCTGGTATTTTCGGTGAGGCTGGGGTTTCCCCACACACGCTGTTTTAGTCTCGCCATGACTGTTGCTGCCCTGAACATTCGCAATCGATCTCCGGGTCTATGGATAGCGAGCTGGAGATGGTGGACCTGAGGTAAGTGAAGTTCTCGACGACTCCTAGGGTGTGCCCATCGATGTCAATGCTTGGGGGTGTATCTGTACTCCTGTGTCATGACATTCGTCTTTTTCAGGCTGATAGTCAGTCCAAACTCTCTGCATGTATGGGAGAGGGTGGTACAAGCTGCTGCAGTCCGTTCAGTGTGTGATGTCAAGGCTGCGTCATCAGCAAAGAGCAGCCTGCGAATTAGGACCTTTTGTGACTTTGGTCTTTGCACGGGAGGCGGGCTATGTTATAGAGCTTGCCATCGGACCTTGTATGGATGCAAACACCCTCGCTGCAATCCTTGGCGGCGCATTGAGGAGCATGGAAAGAAAATGCCGAAGAGTGTAGTGCAAGACGCAGCCCTGTTTACTTCCGCCGCTGACTGGGGAAGGCCCCGGAGATTGCGCCGTTGTAGCAAAACCGTGCTATGCATGTTGTCGTGGAAGGATGACCACTGCAAGCAGGTGGGGCAGCTAATCTTTTTGCAGCAAGCTGGAAGAGTCCACTTCGACTTAATAGATCAAACGCCTTTGTGAGAAGGTCGACGAAAGCGATGTGGAGTGGCACTCTGCTGTTCCTGACACTTCTCTTGAAGTTGACGTAGTGAGAAGATCATGTCCACTGTTGATCGGCCAGCCCTGAAGCCACACGGTGACTCTGGGTAGACTCGGGAGGCGAGGGCCTGCAGGCGGTTTAGAGCGACGCGGGCGAAAAGCTTTGGTTGACGATGTTGAGGAGGGAGATGTCTCTGGTAGTTATTACAGTCGCTCCGGTCCCCTTTTGTTCTTGTATAGTGTGATAATTTTGGCATCCCTCGCCATGTCTTGGGGGATATAGCTCCTGTTCCCAGCATCGACTTAAGAGGTCGTGCAATGGCTTTAGCAGTGTTGGTTTTCTGCCTTTCAGAACTTCTGGGTGGGATTCCATCGCTACTGGTGCCTTTCCCGTTTGCAGGTTGATGGCTTTCTTGGACCAATTCCTAGTATATATATATATATATATATATATATATATATATATATATATATATATACATACATGTGTACATTTATATATAGAGGGTATATATATATATACTTACATATGTACATTTATATAGGGTATATATATATATATATATACATATATGTGTTCCTCTCTCCTTCGTCCATCCTCCTCCCTCCTTTCCTTCCTCTCTCTCTCCATGCCTCCTCTCTTTCTCTATCTCTTCCTCCCATTTTCTTCCCATCCTCTCCCTTCCTCTCCTTCCTTCCTCTCCCTCCCCTAACCCCTCTCCTTTTCTCCTCTCTCCCACCCTCTCTCCTCCTCCTCTCTCCCTCCCCTACCCCTTTTCTCTCCCTCTCCCTACCCTCTCTCCCTCCCTTCCTTTCTCTTCCTCTCCCTTACTCCCTCTCCTCTGCTCCTTCTCCCCATCTCCCTCTCCCCTCCTTCTCCCCCTGTCCATCCCCCTCCTTCCTCTCTCCTCTCTCCCTCTCCCAATTCTCCTTTCCCCTGCTCCCTCTCTCTCTTATCTCTCTCTTTATCTTCTCTTTCTCCCTTCCCCCCCTCTCTCTCTCTCTCTCTATATATATATATATATATATATATATATATATATATATACTTATTATTATGGCTTCACACTTCTTCTAAAATCCTTCTTCATTCCTTTACCTTTCAAACTGTACAAATCAGAGAGCATGAAAAACAACAATTCTTTGCATCACAAAGGCACAACAGCACCAGCGCGCAAGTTCTATTCGATCATATGGAAATGACGTCACAGAGGAATTTTATTTATGGCGCCGTCGAGATTACTTTAATGTAGTAAAATAGTAAAATAAAAAAAAATTAATTACAATTAAACTACCCATCGAGATGAAACGAAACCTATCCTATAACCTTCCCCATGTAATTATGTATGTGTAACAAATTTCACGTTATTTGTTTGTCTGGATCTTGGTTATAAGGGAACAGACAGATAGACAGTATTAGACAACAAATGCGTCTTATATATATATATATATATATATATATATGGGCGTGTATATATATTAGGCTACCATCCAGATCCTGTTCCTGCTGCTGGATTCCGGCAGTTTTGTATCAAATCCGGTTCCGATTCCGGTTCCGGTTAAATGTGCCGGATTTAAGCCGGATTTCTTTGTTGTTTGAAATTTGTAAGAAATTTTTTTAGCGCAACATAATTTTGAAATATTTAGCGCTATACAATTGAATTAAAACAATAACTTCTTCTTTGCTTTTTTAAAGCTACAATAACATCGATCGCTTTTAGTTCTATATGTAAGTAAAAATATATTAAAACGGAAGATTTTAATCGTATAAAGTCTAATACGGCACCTTAGCATAGATATGCACCTTGCCTTCTGCTACTATTGATTCTGTGTTTTCTATAAACTATATTTAGCTATCAAAGTTTAAATTCTTTAAAGAGCAGACAACGATCTATTTTTGGGCGTCTACAGTCTAAAAATAGTTCAAATAATTTATTTTTCTCTGTTTATTTTTAGAGCATCTTCGAAAAAAATGCTCTATTGTCCCCGTTTTGTCTGTCTGTCTGTCTGTCTGTCATCACCCTAGATCTCAACAACCATACGTCCTAGACCCATGATGTATATATCATTTTGTAGGTCTTGGCCTGCTAAGAAAAGAGACTTTTTTTCCATTTTGCGATCTGACCTCTCAGGGCCGTAAAAAGGAGGCTTATAAAGTACCGTTATAAATTACCGTTATATAATCTATATTAATAATGGAGCGCCCTATATCTCAGCAACCATAAGTCCTAGACCCATGATGTATACATCATTTTGTGTGGTCTGGCTCGCCATGTGTACATATCAAAAGTTAATTTTCATGATAGGACCTCTGAGGGCCGGGCTTCAGGGCTCCTAAGGGGCTTATATATTATATATATGGCCCCATTCTACACCTTGTACGTTCAATAGCTCCAGTTCATTTGTGAAATACTGCAGCACTTTAAGCTCAAATTTCAAGATTTATTAAGAAACTCATCAAATGAAATAGTAAGCTTGTGGTCTGAGTTTAATTGAAAGTATCAGAGCTATGCAACAATTCGACGGAGTTTTCGGACGAATAAATGACTACAATTTCGAATGTTTTCAATTATGAGTCCTATTTCAGTAACCACAAACCACTTGTAGTTAGATTTAAGAGAAAATATTTTTTTTTCAAATATAAAGAAACGTCTTTATAAGTATTCTTTTACAGATATATGCATTAATAAATTGAATTTATAAACATTTCCAAAATTTACAAATATTTACTGAAAGCTAACAAACGTACTGATACATAACATGAAAATGCGCTAACACGTCCTGTGTCCAGAATGGAACAGGCTTAATTGCTTGTTTAATTTAGTGGTTGTCACGATTTGGATAAAATTCTCACATATTTAGATAAATAACTTTGAAGATTACTTTAATTGAACATTAAAGTGATATTGATTTAGATCTGAAATCCATTTTATTTTGCGTTTTATGGGAAATATTCAGATAATGATTTAAAGGAAAGTATGAATGAAATAAGGTTTGGTAACGTCACTATGGAAAACTAAAGAAATGAACTATCAAGTGGTGCCACAGTATCTATTTATTTTTTGGATTCATGTATCAATAAAATGTTTATTATACTTTCTTAAATATGTGTTAGCCATGTCTTTGTTTGATTGTATGAAATCAAGTTAAATTAGGTACAGCTTTATTAAATTAAATTTTAAAACAATGAACCTGTTATTTTGACAGAGTTATCTTTCTTAACTCAAGATTGTAAAGGGTTTTAGCTGCATTCTTCATGATCTAAATGGCAAAATTGTTGCTATCTAGACCTTAAAACTAAATTTTTATTCTATTTTTCATTCTTATATCTTTTTTCATTTTAGGCGAGAACTTACTACTTCTGTTCGGAAGAGTTGCTACTATTTAATTTGGTAAATCCGGTTCCTGTTCCGATTTCGGCAGGATTCAAATATTAAATCTGATTCCGGTTCCGATTCCTGCAGATCTAAAATTACAATCCGGTACAGCCCTAATATATATATATATATATAGATACATATGTACATTTATATAGGGTATATACATACATATATATACATTTATATAAGGTATATCTCTATACTTATAAGACGCATTTGTTGTCTGTCTGTCTGTCTATTCCCTTATAACTCAAGATCCAGAAAACCTAATAACGTGAAATTTGTTACACATACACATAATTACATGGGGAAGGTTATAGGACATGTTTCGTTTCATCTCGATGGGTAGTTTAATTGTAATTAATTATTTTTATTTTAGTATTTTACTATATTAAAGTAATCTCGACGGCGCCATAAATAAAATTCCTCTGTGACGTCATTTTCCGGAAACTCCTATTGTAAACATGGTGAAATCAATAGTCATATCTATTTACCTATCGTTTTATGTATTCAGAAGATTAAAATTAAAGGTGCACTTTAATGAACCGAAATACGTTAATTAAAATGTTTCTGTGACATTATTAACATTATTAATACTATCTCAATGGGTAGTTTAATTGTAATTAATATTTTTAGTATTTTACTATTCAATGCAAAGGAATCCCCTGTATTCGCGCACCAAGTGAATGTGTAATTGAACGGACGGAGAAGAAAGGTTAGGGACGGAAAAAAAATGTTTTTTTTTTTTTTCATGCTGTGCGCCTGGCTTTGGCCGGGATTAAAATACGGTTTTCTGTTTATTTAAGAAGCGTAATTTGACGTTTAATTGAAGCAGAGAGAGGGAGGGGGGAGTGAGATAAAGAGAGAGGGGGCAGGAGGAAAGGAAGGAGGGGGTAAGGGGACGGGGGAGAGAAGAAGGGAGGGAAAGGGAGGGAGGTGGTAGGGAGGGAGATAAATGGGGAGGAGGAGGGTTGGAGCGAGAGAGGGGAGGGAGAGAAAGGAGGGAAGGAAAGAGAAAGGAAGGGGAGTAGGGAGGGAGATAGAGGGGGAGGGAGGGAGAGAGAGGAAATGTGAGATCGGGGGGAGAAGGAGAGAGGAAGAGGGGGAGAGAGGGAGACGGGAGAGGGAGAGAGAAAGGAGGGAGGGAGGGGGTAGAGGGAGAGAAATGAGAGGAAGAGAGAGGGAGAGAGAGGATGGAAGAAATGGGAGGGAGTGAGAGATAAAGAACTAGAGGGGGGTGAAAGGGAGGGAGAGAGGGGGAGGAGGAATGGAGGAAGGTGGAGAGAGGGGGGGACGGGGGTGAGAGAAGGAGGGAGGGAGATAGGGAGAGAGAGGGAGATGGGAGAGAGAGGGAGATGGGAGAGTTTGGGAGGGGAAGTAGAGGGAAGGAGGGATAAAGGGAGAGAGGGAAAGAGAAAGGGAGAGAGGGGGTAGGAAGGGAGAGAGAGGAGAGGGAGGGAGAGAGAGAGGAAGGGGAGAGGGGTAGGGAGAAAACAAAAGGTAAACAAAAAAACTTATTTTAAACCCGGGCAAAGCCGGGTACTCTGCAACTATATATATATATATATATATATATATATATATATATATATATATATATATATATATACTTTATAAACGCATTTGTTGTCTGTCTGTCTGTTCCCCATAACTCAAGATCCAGAAAACCAAATACGTGAACATTTAAACCCAATACCATCAAAAGGCATCCATAGTTGCATAACAAATATTCCTACAAATGATACAGTGCTAAATTTCAGCTCGCCAACTTGTTTCCAAGAAAAAATATCTCTGGGGGTTCAACTGATCACAAGGTTCCGATTAAAATTCACTTTGGAAAGAAATCTGCCCAATTTCAGGGGTGCTCCCAATACAATTGACCTCAAATTGAGCTGTAGAACCGTTGATTTTCTTTTCAATCTTATGATTCTTTTTCAGTGAGAGAAATCAATAAAATAACAACTTAATTAAGCTCAGCATCTGTTTCTAAAGAGAGCGGTTCTTACGTTTTTGTGTGGAGTCTAGGCGAAGGTTCCTTTTGGGGGCCTAGACAAAGGTGCATTTAGAAGACCTCGGAAAAATGTGCATTTGCATTTGAGGGCATAGGCAAAGGTACATTAACTGGAGGGCTAGGCAAAGGGCAATAGGGGGCCCATGCAATGAGCGAGATTCACATTCGAGCAGGCATAAATTGCTAACAGTGAGGCCCACTACATGTATTGTCAATATGAGAATCGATAAAATGATCAGAGGGGTTCCAATTGTCAAATATTTGCAGGGATCCAATAATTGCTTTACAGCGTTTGGTCCCTAAATAAAGTTTTGCTTAGAATCCGTTAATTCACCATTGTTTAGTGCCACGAAAAAACGTATGGAAAGCTCTGCACACATATATTCAAATGACTATTACCTTCATAATATCTTTCACCGAGGCAAAAGTTCCATCAAACAGTCTTTGAAATCTGGCCACATGGCAGAACAACACTATGTTTTCCTCTATATCTGTGCCAAACTCATTCAATGGCGTGGAGATAATCAAAACTGTCTCGGTCTCCTAATGAATCAAAACTATAGTGGGTTATGATGGTTCACGGCTAATTTACATATATTGCATTACATAAAAAAAGCAAATTTTTTGTTGCTTGCGCTATTATCACAATTCAAAAAACAAACTACATTTTGATATTAAGCACAGTGTTGGTCCAATACTATAAAATTAAGGAGACTTAGAGGGATAAAAGTCGGCAAACGTGCATATTTTGACAAGGTGTCAACTAGGAGCAAACTCATCAGGCCCCTCAACCTAATGGGGCCCCGAGTTGGGAGATTCTTTTTTTACACACCTGTAACATAATTGAATTTATTGGCCCCAAAAAATGACATTCGCCCTGGGCTCCGCGCACCTCCTTACCCCCTCCCACCACCAGCCCTCACGTAAACCCACCTCGGAGATATAAATAAACTGTAGGATGGCGGATAAAAAAAAGAATAGCATAGATAATAAATGTAAGTCACCAGAGGCGTAGCGAGGGGAGGGCAAGGGGGCATCATGCTCCCGGGCGCTACTCACAAAGGGGCGCCAAATGGTATATTTTACATATAATATTATATGGTTATCGAATGATGGGGGGGGGCGCTAAAAAGGGATTGTGCCCTGGGCGCGAGTTAAGCTCGCTACGGCACTCCCATTTCTTTGAAAAATTAATACATAGATGCTTGAAGGGGAAGGCAGCCCTAGCACTTGAGGCTCCCCGACTTGATGGCCCAGTCCCTTTCGAATTTTTTTTTTCATTTATTTAGTTTTTCTGCAACTAAACTGATCTTATTTGGGGAGATATGGAGAATAGGTTTGTCAGAAATCTTGTATATTCTGGCAGCGGTCCTGGCTTACTCCATAAATGAGAGATATTATGTAGTGAAATCCAACATGGGCACAGGTTCTTCATTTTTTTTTTTTTAAAAAAAAGGTAACTATAAAGATCACGCTAAGATCACGTGTACCTTTTCACGTGATTCAAAACACTATATTGTTAATTAGTGTACATGTAGTGTACTTCACATGAACTATATTTGAGACGAACAGTCCCAGGAGGAGAGTTTGGATGATGCCGTTGTAAGGATGATTTGTTTATCTTTGGATTCAATTTTTTTTTTTATTATTATCCAACCAGTCACCTACTATTGGGACAAGTTTATACTTTGTGTAGCACCCTTTCTAAATCCCTAGGGGCTGTTGATTAGGGGTTGTCGGTTTTTAAAAACCGCGGCGAAAAAACCGGTTGAGCGATACAAAAGAGAAGGCGTGCCCAAGTGGTTGGGGGTAACTTGAGGATTGGATGGAGGTGAGGATATATACACTTGAGATTTATTGCTCCGTTTCGTCGACCTGGAAAGAGGGCTAAATTCAAGTCGTTAACTATTCCACAAAACAACCATTTTTTTTTTAGCGCACGTTTAGTGTTGACTTGCGGGGTATACACTTGAACGGGGGGGTTTTCGTGCCTCCCCTAGCTCATCACTAAGCTAGCGACGGGGCTATTTTTTTTTTCAAGTTGACTAATTATGTTGCTAACACCTCCACACCACACCACCAATAGTCTAACCTAAACATTCACATGGCAGGACCGTCGTACGCCGTTGTAATGATAGTGCACTAATACTCTCGGGTGAGAGGGGTAGGTGGGAGCATTGTAGGAGGAGGGCGGGGTCACGTGGAGGTGTTTTTTTAAACAGCCTCGATGTGGTCCATGAGGTGCGGTGTGTGTACTGTCCTATCGAATAACGTTAGCTACAGAGGTGAGGGAGGGAGGCGAAGTGAATACCTGAGTGTAGACCGTTTCTTGTCTATTCGCCAAATAAATATACTGAGTCTACTCTGCTGTTTCAGCTGGTCTGTGTGCGTCGCCAACCCTTGTCTTTGACAATATAATATAATAGGTCTAGCAGGCCTGATATGTGTTTAGTTATAGCGTTAAATGTTTAGGTCCCATAGCGTGTGTTTGCTACTGTCTGTTGATTTTTTTCTTGTATTTATTTTTTTAATGTAAAAATTGGTTGCTAATTACTTATCCTTCATTCTTTCTCATACACGTTAATTAAATACTACATACATTGAAAATAATTATTGCTAGTGCTAAAATATCCGTTATTTCACTTATTTTATAGTAAAACCATTGATTGACCTTCGACACCGTTTCAAAGTCGTTTTAGTATGCCTAGTGTTGATGATGCGCAACTTATTTATTTCGCTCATAGGCTGCGGCTTAGATCGATGCAGGAGAAAGTGGCGTAGTGGGGGGGGGGGCATCATGACCTGGGCGCTTCTCACAAAGGGGCGCCAAATGGTATATTTTACATATAATATTACATGGTTTTCGAATGGGGGGGGGCACTGGGGGCGCTAAAAATGTATTGTGCCCCTGCAAGAGTTAAGCTCGCTACACCACTGGATGCATGATCTGGAAATGACAATGACATCTAGTCATGGCCATCTCTAAATTAAACTCAGCTAATGAACTGTCTTAATTAAACCCTGCTACTGAACTGTCTTAATTAAACTCAGCTAATGAACTGTCTTAATTAAACCCTGCTAATGAACTGTCTAAATTAAACCCAGCTAATGAACTGTCTTAATTAAACTCAGCTAATGAACTGTCTTAATTAAACTCAGCTAATGAACTGTCTTAATTAAACCCTTCCAATGAACTGTCTAGATTAAACTCAACTAATGAACTGTCTAAATTAAACTCAGCTAAGGAACTGTTTAAATTAAACTCAGCTAATGAACTGTCTTAATTAAACCCTGCTACTGAACTGTCTTAATTAAACTCAGCTAATGAACTGTCTTAATTAAACCCTGCTAATGAACTGTCTAAATTAAACCCAACTAATGAACTGTCTTAATTAAACTCAGCTAATGAGCTGTCTTAATTAAACCTTGCTAATATACTTTCTTAATTAAACTCAGCTAATGAACTGTCTAAATTAAGCTCAGCTAATGAACTGTCTAAATTAAACTCAACTAATGAACTGTCTAAATTAAACCCTGCTAATGAACTGTCTTAATTAAACTCAGCTAATGAACTGTCTAAATTAAACTCAGCATAGACGTTACCTCTTGAAAATTGACCACAAGGAAAGCAGTGTAGTATTTCCTATCTGTAGGATTGAAGTCAATGATGTAGATGCTGGTCTTTTCTATTACGGCCAACACTTGGGAATACTTGTCAGAGTTCAAGCCACGAATCAGGAACTGGTGTGCGACCTCATCACCTGACCGCGACGTCATCTCATTTACAATAGAACTGTTCTGATTGATCGGAAGTATTAAAGAATAATAAATGTAGGCTCACTTTGGTGATAAGATTGTGATAAGTTGGATTATTTTGTTGTTGTTGTTTTTTATTAGATCGAACTTCATAGTTATTCAGTCAATCAGTTTGTTTAAAGACAACAACATGGCGAAAATGCTGTGTGACACACACATACACACACGCACGCACACAATATATATATATATATATATATAGAGAGAGAGAGAGGCTTTTTTGTAATAGCTTCCCTGTCCATCTGTATCATAATTACACATTGAAAAAGTATCAGGGCCGGCTCTGGGCATAGGCGACATAGGCAGCTGCCTAGGGCGCCAAATCGCTAGGGGCGCCAAATTTTAGAAAAAAAACTTTCTTTACTGTTCATGCAGAAGGGGCGGGCGTCCTAATAGATGACTGCCTAGGGCGCCAAATTGCCTGGGGACGGCTCTGAAAAGTATGGATAAAGTCTTAGGCGCCATTTGATTGATAATTGGCGGGGAGGGCCTAACAGTTTCCCCCTCACATCCTGAGGGCAAGGGCCCTGCATATGATCGAGTTGCAGCCCCTTTGCCTCGGCCTGCACCAACCATAGCCGATGCTGCATTTCGACGACCAGTAATTCTAGAACTGTTTCCTTACCGTTACAGAACCAATCTTTCTGTTGGAAGCGACTATCACTACCATGAATATTGCCGTTGTGGTCACAAGTCCAGCCAATAGACTCTTGACGATACAGTCGTAATTCATTTCCACCTGTTGGCTGTCCACGGAATCGTCCGAATCATCACTGACTTCGGAATCTTCTTCCCTCGTTTCCTCGGGATCTTCCTCCGCTTTCCTGAATACAAATCTTTTAAAGAAAGTCTTTCTGCCTGTGTTATTTTGAACGCCTTCACTGGCATCCATTCTGTTACATTAGTGTTATTTTAATAAAGTTTTCCTAAATGAATAAAAAAAATTACTTTGAAAGTTAGAACGTTTATGTGATTGTACCAATAAATATTGATTTTGTTCAAAACATTTTTTTCCATCATAAATCAAGCAGTGTTACACCACGTGAGGCCCATGCCACACAAGATGGGGTCAGTTTTGTGAATCGACGCATACACATTTTAGAAAGACCCTTAATAATCTATGAGGAAGTTAAAGTATCTTATCAGTGGTGGCCTATTTCATTTATCCATAAAATCGGCTTTGTTGGGTGGACCAGACAAAAACCGTAATAAAAGCTACCAATTGCGAACACTGGGCCCTTAATAATCTATGAGAAGTTAAAGTATCTTATCAGTGGTGGCCTATTTCATCTACCCATAAAACGGCTTTATTGGCAGTTATCTATTCAAATAAATGTAATAATAATAATGTGCATTGTATATTATACGGCGAAATAAAGTACACCATGGTTGTTGTTATTCTAACGGAACTTTTAATGATGACCTAGTAACCGCTAATTTGATTCGGTTTCGGTTAACATTTAACAAATAATACATTTCTAAAAAAAAATATATTCTAAAGTTTATAGTAATTAACGTTTTTTTTTTTACCTTTCTTGCTCAGAAACTTGAAATTCGCGTCCTCTGTACCCACCAAGAAGACGAGTTGTCCGCGCTTAGCTCAGTGATTCTCTCTCTTGACAACACCTGACAGGAATAGTTTTTTTTCCCCTCCAGATAAACAGATGGGGGTACTAAATGACGGAGCGGGGTAAAGAATGTACACATTTCCTCCGCCCTACACGGTGACATTTGACAGGACAGTGCTGTACAATGTAGCAGTCTTATCCTCAAATAATGGAACCTTCAACCTTTTTTTTTTGAGGTAATACTCAGTGACGTATCAACGGGGTTGAGATGGCCAGCAGGGGTTGTCCGCCCTAGTTACCACTTTATATTTGGTGGGTGGGCAGGGTCACACCCAGCCCCGTAGCCAAGGGGGGCACAGGTGTGGGTGCCCCCCCGCTTAAAAAAAAGAAGGAAAAAGAGGAAAAATAGAAAAATAACTAAAATGAGAAGGTACCCCCTTGCTGGGGTGTTGTGGTGCCCCCTACTCACCTGACCTCACTTCCTGGGCCTGGTCACACCACACAGCCAGATATACACCCAAGGACCCTGTCAAAAATCTGACAATAAATGCCTCTATCTATATCCCCAGCTCCCTCCCTCCCCCCCCCAAAGGGTCCCTGATGGGGCGCATGAAGTTCAAAGAGGCCCATCAAGATAAACATTGATTAATTTGTTCAATTCTTCTTCTAGTTTGAAAAAAAATATATAGGCCTAATCATTATTATTATATTTTAATGTAATGTAAAGTATGTGTTCCACCTGAGCCCAGTGTTTCTCTGGATGTCATACCCCCCCCCAACACCCCCTGATGGGCAGACCAACTCACCTTTTTCTCACCCTCGATACTGATTATTTATATATTTTTATTGACACAACAAAAACAATATATCTCAGCTTTAGACATAACTATTTCTAACATTGTAATTTCCCCCCCCCCCCCCCCCCCCCCCCCCCCCCCCCCCACGTCAGTTAAATCATTAGACGTCCACGACTGGGATATCTTTAGAAACGTGCTATGAGTGTATTCTTACCGGAACAATATTAATGACGTCGACTACCAGATTAAAAAAACAAACATCAAAAGCCTGTAGTATGGAAATCTCCGCCTACAAAAATATATTATTTCACTACTGACCTGTCTCACCAACCCAGTTATTATACGGGGTTTCAATTTGAGTTTCTTTTTTTTTTTAGAACTATAAATGTACTAAAAATCAAAACTAAACACAATCGTGAAATACAGTAAAATCCGAACGTCTTGAAATTTGAACTAGTCACCCGAAAACAATTTCCACAGAATGATAAGTAAAGTGCTTTGAAATTCGAAGGTCTAGTGCGAATATTCGTTTTAAGTACTTTCCCTGGGGATGCCACCAGAAGTTGATCAGATTACTGTAAGCAACTCATGATTTTAATAGTCAAATTTTTAATAATAAAAAAAAAACAGATCAAGTTTGTGGGAATTCAGGAACGATTCATTCATTTTATCTGATTTAAACAGAAAAAAAAACACAATAATTTTCAAAATAAATCCCAAGGTCTTAATGGGGATCGTGCACTGTAAACCGCTCGACCGAGTGTCGTCCCGGCTTTGAACCCCAGATCCCGGTGAAAGTTCCCAAGTCCACCCAGCTTTAAATGGGTACTTCACATTTGTTGGGGAAGTAAAGGCTGGGTGTTGTGTTTGCCAACTTGCCACACAATCCCTCATTATGATGTGGCAACTGAATGTGACAATATTCTGCATTTAATCTTGGCGTTGAGCCCTAATGGGAATTGAACTACAACGTACTTATTTCACTAGTCAACGTGTAACATTTTTTTTTAATTTTCTATAAGGCCAAAGGACAACACCTTTAAAATCAGTGATGGAACAATCTGCATTCAATTATAAATATTTAAGTCTAGGAGGGGGAAAAAAGATTAACAATTATACAAAAAAACATTATTTCTAAGGATGATAGCCTTTATCACTTATAAATCTTACAGCTAAATACTTCAACATCAGAACATGAACCCTGAAAAATGATTTAAAAATTTTTAAATAAAAAATGGGACATTGGGATTCCCAATTATAAAACAATTTCAATTATTTCAAGCATGTAGACAAATTCAAACTGATCCCATAAATAAGGTTGCTAAAACTAAATCTCAGCTCAATATTGCACATATTTCTTTTATATAATTATGGTTAATTCCTGCAATACAGGTAAGACAATTTAACCAGAAACTACATGCTTTTGTCTGATTGAAAAATAGTAATCATGAGATGTTTATGTCTTAATCCTATCTAAACAAGAAACATAATAAAACAAATAAAGAGTTGAATGCATGACTTAATTTCTCCAATTTATTGAAACATAAATCCCATTCATTCATACAATCATCAAACACCAACCAGGTCAAAGCAGTTCAATATATTTATATATATATATACACATTATTTTATTCATTAATGTACTTGATACAGTGCAGTAAATTGTAGATGTATGTTTCTCAGGAGATGAACAACCAAACATGTTCTTCAGTAATCCCACAATAATACATAAGATGGAGATAAATGTTATTTCTGTTAAAAAATATTTTATCATGACATGCATAACAAAAAAAAAAAAGAGCCTAATTACTTATTAAGAAATTTTTATAAACAACACGAAAGTGCAGGTTGAGTTCACAGCACATCCTTAAAGTTGTACAAAAAATATTGGGTGAAATTTTTCAACAAGCAATACAGACACATTCGTAACTGAAATAATAAATAGCAAGCAATAAATCTAATTCAGTTTCTATCTTAAATGCTGGACTCCATATTTTCGTTTCTTCATATAAAGATATGCATAAATTGGACTGGGAAAAAAATCTTTACATTTAAATAACTAAATATAACCATCATTTAAAAGTAAAAGATATATCAAACTAAAGGGGAGGATGCTTGCAAGTAAATGGCAACTGCACAAAATTTTTAAGGTCAAGTTATTCAACAGATACATCAGCACTAATACAATGAACCTCTCCACCGTAATTAAAATTACAAAGTACAACTTAAATTTCACAAGCCAGCACAATTACGGAATGTCTTACAAAAATGTTTTTTTTTCAACTGATTATCAAAAGACAAAATGAACGAATCAATTTCAATGATAAAACTTATCAGACATTCATGACTTTTACTGCTATGACTGAATATAAAAAAAAAAATCAAAGGGACAATAAATCTTCAATGTTAAAGACAAGGACATTATCACATGGCACAAAAAATGTGTTACATACAGTCATATGTACATTTACCACCCACATTTATTCACAAATCCATTTCCCATATTAACATTATGGATGAAAGCAATGTATAACAGCATCCAACGATCAGACTGTTATCATTTTTTTTAAAAGTCCCTATAAACTGAAAAGTAATGTAGGCTGAAAGATTACATATTCTGACAACCCTAAATATCACACATATTCTCGATATTATAATGTTTATAATATCTAATATAGAGGGGGCATGAGTTGTAAAAGAAATGGGGGAAAAGCTTTTTAAAATAAATTACAAGGTACTGTTGGGAGAAATTGTGTTAAATTTATTCATGTTGCATCAAGGTGGCATTGAAAAAAAAAAACAGGACAAACAAATGATTTAAGTGAATAAACATAATTAAAGTTACATTACAATTTAAGATTTCTTGGAGAAATAAAAGTCTGTAACATTGAAATGAGCCTTTGATAGCACACATAAAAAAAAAAATTGATTTGCATGTTTCAAGAGAACTTTCTAACCAACCAATGATAATCCAACTCAATTTCCATACCAAGAACACATTGTTGCTAACGGCTTGAAAAATACAAAATAATGGCCTTCTAGAGTTTATGATACATTATTCTGCAGAAATCAGAATATCAAGTGAACAGTGCTTGTCTTTCAAGATACATATAATCATGTAAAATTAAGCAATACTTTGTTGCCAGTTCACCTGTTGACACATGCTTCATTTGTAACATGCAAAAATAAATTAGGGATAAAAAAATACAATTTGAATGTACAGGAAACTTGTTACTTCCCTTATCCTAGCTTTTGTTAAAAAAAAAATCTACTACATGCTTTGTTTTAACTATAAACAGTGAGGTTAATGGTTACCAATCTGAATAGGTATGTTAAACATAAAAAAAATAAGATAATCTTAAGTTTTCATCTATGAGGATGACAGTGTTAGGACAAAAAGTATGTGGCACAGTAACTAAATCAGGAATTTAATAAAAGAAAAAATATTTTTTTTAATCTAGTATCAATAAAGAGGGAAAAAAGAATAAGGCGACAAAAAAAAAACATTGAAGTTTTCTTGAAGGTTATAAAACAAACCATCTTATTTTAGATTAAAAAAAAAAAATACACTAAAGGAGTATCCAAATATCAAAACCAAAAGCTCTAGTAGCTGTATGAAAAGATGTTTTTTAATGTTTTAAAATGCTTTTTATCATACTTTTTCTGCAAAGATAGCTTCGAAACATAGTAGGTCATACTATGGAGAGAAAAAAAAGTCTCTGAGAAAATTTACTTTGACATACTGTGTAATACCCCCCCCCCAACCTTCCCAAAAAAAATTCTTTCTTAAAAAAGTTCACATTAACAGCAGCCACCTTTATTTGCATTAACAGGAGTGCTGGAATTTATCTTCACACTAGGTTTACTATCTGATGCAGCTGTCATGGGGCCCATTCTGTTCTTGATTTCAGCCGCCATGGTCATAAATGCTTGTTCAACATTAGTAGCATTCTTAGCACTGGTTTCCAAGAAAGGTATACCTAATGTGTCAGCATATTCCTTAAGAAAAAAATTTAATTCAATGATACCCAGCCAATTTAGTTAACTTATGCAACAATTTTTTTTTTATATTTTAATAACAGTTTAGGAAAGTTATTAGAAAATCTGTTTAGAAGGATAAAATTACCTTAGCTGTAGTAAAATCAACAACTTTTTTTGTTGTCAAGTCACTTTTATTCCCTACTAACAACTTGTTGACATTTTCACTAGCGTATCTGTCAATTTCTTGTAGCCACTGTTTTACATTATTGAAAGACTCCTGATGTGAGAAAGTTAAAAAACTACAATAGCAGTCTAATAACGGATAATGAAAAAAAAACAACAACACACATGTGCAGAGATTGTTATTTAAAAAAATAAATCGAAAATATATCAGCTTTACAGCATTTAATGGAAGATCATATAGGAATAAAAAAATGTAGAAATTGCTAACCTGATCTGTAACATCATAAACAACAATAATGCCATGAGCACCTCTGTAGTAACTAGAAGTAATTGTTCTGAACCTTTCTTGTCCTGCAGTGTCCCACTATAAAAATTCAGATATGAAGTTAAAACTAACATAATAACATTTATAAGAGAAAAATGAAGACAGTTACAATGAAAAACAGTATGAATATTCAGTACTCACAATCTGTAGCTTTATTGTTTTTCCATCTAATTCAATGGTTCGAATTTTCTGTGTAATTAAACAGAATAGTCAATAATTATCTAGATTCAATACTTCAATAAACAAACAGAAATATAAGAAAATTTTACTACAGCAATTATCCTGTTTACTTACAAAATCTACACCAATGGTACTGATATAGCTTTCTGTGTATGTATCATCCTGAAATTATAAATTTAGACATTTATAAAATAATAATAATTTAGTTCTAAAACTAGGGTAATACACTTTCACAGTATAACCTTAGTCTATATTGTTCATACAAATGTGTAAAACTATAAACAGTCAATAAAAAGAACAAGAAAAAGTTAAAATCTATTGATGCAATGAATTTATTTTTTAGTCAGGACCTTGAATAATTTATAATCTTAATCAACAGAGTAGCTTGTACACAACTACATATGCAGTATTTTAAAAAGAATCTTGAAAATTAAATGGTCATAAATTAAAAAAAAATATACTTACAGCAAAACGCAAAAGCAAGCAGGATTTACCAACCCCAGAGTCTCCGATAAGCAAAAGTTTGAAAAGGTAATCACTGGAAGAAAAAAAACACATTATTATAATGATTTTGTCTTGTAAAAATTAATCTATTAACTGAAACAAGAAACAGTTGAATAAAAAGGTGAGCATGTTTTAAATAATGTTTACACTCATTTTTAACACTTTATTTTTGGAAAATTAACAAATTTAATTCACTAGAAAAACATTTCACTAAGTTAACCAGATATACTGTTTATAAAGAAAAAGGTTATACAACAAATTAAAATATTTTTAAAATAACTACCAGAGGTGAATGATTTTAAAAGCAATAATATAAAAACAGAAATTTCTTCTTTTTTAACTTAAATACCCCCTCTCCCCATATGATGTATATATATTGGTTTGATTGATGTGTCACGAAAATTTCATTTACTATTCTCATATGAAATAATTGCTTTGAATGACACCCTGCAGAAAACTTAAAGATATAAAACATGTTATGTGTGTGATTTAATAAAAATAGTCTGGCCCTTTAAAAATATCAACAAAAAAAAGGTTAAAATTACACAGACTAAGACAATCACAAAGATCACAAACTACGTTGGCTATGTCGTCTTGCCTTATTTACTTTCTAAAAATTAAATTTCATTGCTCGTACACACGATTACTGAGCATTGTATACTTACTAGTCTGGGTTCATTGTGGACATAATTTGATCACAAACAAATCGGGTAAATAAAAAGTTCTAGTGGGGATTACAGCCTTAGAACAGTCTCCTGTTTCTAGTAGCAGACATAGATTTCAATACGCCTGCAAACAAAATGGCTTCCTTCTTCCGATTTCTCAATTTTCTCTAGAGGGATAGATGTAATTGTAAATGACGTCATACTAAAAACGTGGCAATGATTGAGCTTCCGGACAACGAAATTAGACATACAATACTTATATATATATATATAATCTTGCTTATTAAGACTCTTTTTGTACTGAAGTAGGCTTTTTATGAAAAAAAGCCCCCCCCCATGTCGGAACGTTTATTTTGCCGTAACCCTGTAAAAATGTCAGATTTATACTGACGTTACTTAAAAAAAAAAAACCTTTCTGAAACCATCAAGAGTTGTTTACTATGTGCATTATTATTGCAGCCAGCGTCATGGCCAGACTAAGCAAATGTGTATGGTCCAACAACCAATTGACACTGCTCACCAAGTTCAAAGTATACCAGGCATGTGTTCTCAGCACTCTACTGTATGGCAGCGAAGCCTGGACTACCTATACCAAACTGGAAAATCGTCTCGAGAGCTACCACCTTCGCTGTCTCCGACAACTTGGCAAGACAAAATCACCAACACTGCCGTACTTAAACAAGCATACATCTCCTTCTGTGCCAAAGACGTCTACGATGGCTGGGTCATGTGCATCGAATGCAAGATGGTCGCATACCAAAGGACATCCTATATGGCGAGCTGGCCACGGGGCATTGCCCCGTTGGTCACCCGCATCTGCGCTTCAAGGATGTCTGCAAACGCAACCTCAAATTGACTGGCATCAGCCTCGACAATTGGGAACAGCTCGCCGACGACCAGAGCGGGTGAGGACAGGCCGTTCACAAAGGCATCCTAAATGGAGAACAACTACGCAACCAACAGCTGGAAATAAAAAGACAAAAAAAGGAAGATTACACAGCAGAAACAGGCCCTCAACCCTACATCCAGCTTCAACTGTGGTCACTGCGGTAGAATCTGTCGATCCAGGATCGGTCGGTCTGCTGAGCCATTCTAAATCCTGCCCTCAAAAACACGACTGATGACTAACCTAGAGCGCTACCATCATCTTCCGAGATGGACGGATGCCTACTACCTACTACTATTATTGTATTAATTTATAGGTCCTTTCATGAGATTTGAGATATGTCACCGGAGACACAATAGGTTTTATGGTTGTGGTGTTGAATTTTTAAGGATTTCAATTAAGGCCTTGTTAAATATTTTAGTTACATTGGCTAAAGTTCCTTAATTGTAGGCCGCACTATTGCCAATTTTTCAGAGTTCAGACTGCATTCTAATGCGGTTCTTCGTTAAAAAACCACTTAAAAATCTAATAAAGTGTATGTATATATTATCCGTGCATGATATCTGAACAACACTTTACCTAATGCCATATAATATAATATAATTCTGTCCATGGGCCTAGGGGCTTTAATTTTGTCCTGATACCCGGTGAGTCCGCCCGGGCGGAAAAATTCACCTTCCTATCGCGGCATCTGCCGTACTGTTCGTCTTTATTTAGCTAAGTATTTCAAAATGTAACTTAACTTAATAAACAGTAGATATTTAGTAAAAAAAAAAAACAACCGCCAATACATCTAAATTTGCATATCTTGTTTTGTGTAGAATCATTTTAATGGAATACGAAATTATAGTTGGCAATACTTCAAAATTCGATAGAGTTGTCTACACTTAGATGTTTTGATTCCCAAACTCCTTACTCCCATAGACAGTAGCCATAACATCGCAAGGAAACTTACTAGGAAGTTTTAACCTCGCTTTTTCTTTGCAAGGTATATTAAACCTACAATAAAGTAAACTTTGATGTTTCTTTTAAGTCATAACATAATACTGATATTCTCTGTGAAAGTGAACAGCCTTTGGCCCATCGTAAAACTAAGATTACTTGACTTGAGTGTCTTGAGTCTTGACTTAGTAACTTTACAAATTCAGTTTAAAGTCTTAAGTTAACTTTGTCAAGTGACTTTATTGTTTACAAATACAAGTTTTCTTTGACTTAAGTAAATAGCAATTAAAAGTATTTCTAGCTACTAGTCTTACTAGTAAAACTATTAATAAGAAAATAGCTAACAATCATCAAGCATGATATGGATGGCATATAATGTTACTAATGTATGATATTACTTTGATTTTGAATGATTGGTCCCACCTTAATTGTAATAATTACTGATACTCACTAAGTACTAAATTGGTCTGCCACTACTCACACTGATACTGTGACTAGTGTCAGCAGCAGACCAATATAATTTATAAAATTTTAATAGTACATTTATATATGCTATGAGTATCTGCCATGAGTATGACTGAATTAGTGAATTCTACTTCTAGTACTAATCATTAGTCAAATGAATGAGTTATGCAACTTACTTATCATGTTATTCATGAAACTTCTATTTGACATAAGTTCCATAAGTAACATTTGCATTTTTTTTAACGCAGTGGCTACGATTACGTCAAGCGCCATTCTATTATTTCTCATTTTTTTCGGGTACCGGACCGTGGCCACTGCGTAAACAAAAAGGGTTAGGGATAGGGTTAGGGTTAGGGATAAGGTTAGGGTTAGGGACAGTGTTAGGGTGTGGAGAAATATCTATTGACGTAATCCGGAAAAAAAAAATACGAATTACGTCTTGACGTAAGCGTAGCCTGTCCCTTTTTTTATTATCGTACCATTTCTAAAGTAGTACATGAAACAGTAATAAAACTTATTTATTTATGTTAATGAAATAATTTGACTAGTAAACCAAGTAGGTTGTTCATTATAAACATTAGCTTAGACTTAAAAATTGTTTGGTACACCCCTTTTTGAGATAAAAAAACAAAAACTTTTCACAACATTGACATTTTTAAACTGCATCTAGCTAGTCATCTACTATGTTACAAGGCAACATGTGGCATAATTGGGCGTAGCTAGAAATTTTTTACCGGGGGGGGGGGGGGACAATACACGTTTATAATTTAACTGACAATGCCATACAGGTTAAATTTTCAATTAAGGTATAAGGAAATTTTTGAGTTATAAAAGGTGTTGCAGATGACATTGGTGTCGATTGCCTGAGGATTATTTTAGAATAACTGTTTTTATACCCTACCTTGATTCTGTTATATCATCGCTGGAAACTCGTTTTTGTGTAGAATATAAACCAGCATTTTCCCTTTTTTTTTTTTGCATCCCTTTTTGATGACAAAACTAGAAAGACTCATGTTTAAGGATCTAGCGAGGGCTATTGCTCGATATTACGCATTTGGCAATTTAATCGAGGAGAGTAAAACCTGGTATGATTTATGGAAATATAAAACTAGTAAAGGGGAAAAAACAGAAACAATGACTCTATGTGAAGTTTTAGAAGAAACCAATTTTTTTCCCAAGATTGCCCCCCTTGAATGCGCCCATGGGTATATACAAACTTTCAAAATTCACTGAATGGGCATGACAGATGGTCAGGAAATATAGTACTAGACTTTGTATTGTTCTCCATCTGTATTTTATAGGGATGATATTTTATATCATTTGGTTTTATGCCTTCTATTGAATGACTTTGAATTAGCTGTGATTATTTAGTATGTCATAAGGATAATATATCAGTCAAAATTGTCCTCTACCAAACTGTACATAACACTTTACACATCATAATTTATATTTTCAGGAATATATGCAAGACATTTTCTAAACGGCTTTAAACTATTTTTATATAAAAAAACAACAACTATTTATATACTTTAAATTATATATTTGTACAACTTAAAAAAGTAAAATTATGACCTTGTATAAGTTACCATTTTCAAATAAATGTATTAACCTTTGTCATTTTTTTTTCACCAGGTAGCAATCATGGGGATACCTCAGCTTTTTTTGCTCTCCCAGGCGTGCATATACCTATTGTTGTTTGTCTTGTCTTTCTTTACATGTGTACCTAGTGGAATAAATGTCAGTAATTTTAATGGCCACTGTCTTTTGTATGCCACTGGAGAATGGAATATCACAGGTAATTACATACAAAAAGTTAACTGGGGACCAGACAGCGCTTGTAATTTTACCATATTTATTGGAGTGTTTTCATTACTGGTGTCGACCTCCTATTTAATATGGACAGTAGTTTTGTTGGCCAAGAATATTGAAAGGTAAAATATGATTACATTAAATTTGATGTTTATTAATAAATCATTATATTTTGCTATTGAAACAAGTAAATCTATCACTGAGCTCTCATATAACTGGAGAGCTCATTTAAATAAAATAAACAGGACATAAAAAGGCCATCTAGATGCATTGCAATGCTATTAAAATATTTTATCATTTGATAAAATGCATGTAATAGTTGAGACATCTCTGAATGACCTGTTAAAAGGAATAGAACATACATATAAATATGGTGGAGAAATTCGCCCCATTATGTTACTGGGATTAAATAAACTTTGAGCTCTCCTAAATATATATCTCAGTGATCTATTCATGCATTCAAGACATGCTAATTCATTTATGATTATTTTCTTGTGTATGACAATAACAACTCAATAATCATAAATTTATTATATTTTTCAGCTCTTGGTTAGATGCCTTTGTTAATCTTACTCTAAATGCCATAACCTGTGTATGTATTTTTTCATGCGCATTATCAGTCAGCATTGGCTTCCAAGACTGGTGTAAATTTGTGACAGATCCAAAGTCAGGAATCAGCGAGTAAATATCTTACTGTTAGATAATAAACCTGTATTTTAGAATGCCCTTATACTTTTAATTAACTGGCATATTGATTTAAAGCACCATTAAAAATGTATCTGTTATTTTCCTTCAGTTGTGAAGATGGTCAGTATAGTGATATGGGCAGTCATATTAATATCGATTCTAACAGCTATTACATGCAGTGGCAAATGGTACAGGTCAGTTTCATGCACCAACTAATTGTTATTATAATATAAAATAAGCATTGGAGTTGTTATTTTATTACTTAAAATTTTTTTTTGGTTTTTTTTTTTTTTGGAATTTTCTTTTTTATGATTTTTGTTGTCTTTATAAATTATGAAAGGACTAGTAGTCAGCAGAAATTATTCCAGTTGAAGCCAACTGCAGTGAGTTTTGCTGTCTTGACATTAATCCTTTCCCTGAAAAAAAAATTATTTCTTCAGCCTAAGCATATATTAAATGAAAATTATTTTGTTTTTAAAATTAAAGATATTTCCAACTTTTAAAAGACAATATAAATTTTTCAACTAGAAATAATGGGATTAGTTTCCATAAAATCTCTCTTGAACTTCAGACAGTTTTTCTAGTTCCCATTCTACATCCCCTGAGCACAGAGGACATAGCACTTAGCTGCTAAAACATGATGGCAAAATAAATTATATGAAAAATAGCGTGGATACAATGTTTAGCTTGCACCATTTTAAAAGGGATTTGGACCTAATTGACAAAATATGGACTCCTCATATTTGTTGTAAACCTTGTGCAAACAATCTTGGATCA
This sequence comes from Bulinus truncatus, assembly GCA_021962125.1. Classification (NCBI taxonomy): domain Eukaryota; kingdom Metazoa; phylum Mollusca; class Gastropoda; family Planorbidae; genus Bulinus; species Bulinus truncatus. Next base: position 7,469,804 of record JAGDYQ010000011.1, read on the forward strand.
TGGTTGAAAGGCTCCTGAGCATCAATGCTATTCTAATGATTTGGAGTGAGCAGAAAGATCACACCACAGACTGTTACTTTTGCTTAGCAAAGGTTTCTGGATTTTCTGATAAAACCAAAAAATGCAATAAATATCCCAATCTCGAGTCAGCTATGAGACCAGTGCTTCATGACCACAGCTTTCTAGTTCTTAACCACCCACTAACATCAAAGATGACAATGAAGTTAGAGGTCCTAGCCTAATTACTCAACACCAAAAAAAAAACAAGCTGAACTTCTAGGTTCCAGGCTTAGTTAGTGGAATCTCATTTTTTCGTGTTTGTCATAAAACCTTAGTACAACATTTCTCTATGAAAGATTCCATGACAATTTGTCATAATGAAAATGGGCTTTTTAGAGCACTTGTTGAAGCTCATAAATCTAAACGATGAAGATTGTTTATAGATGCTTAAAAAAAAAAAGTAAGTTTCAAGGTTGTGCTTCTGCACAGTGGGAACATACATCCATAAATTTCCAATGCTCATGCAATTGAAAAAAAAATGAAAATTGTGAAAACCTTCAACACCTCTTTTTATACATAATAAAGTTCAAAAACTACAAGTGGCAGATCTGAAGGTCATAGCAATAGTATATGGCCTACAGCTGGGTTATACGAAAGCCTGTTGTTGAGTGGGATGGTCAAGCCAGGATTTTTCTTTACATTTTAAGAGACTGGCCTCTTTGCAAAAACTTGGACCCATCAGGAAGTAAAAATAGAATGCACCCTCCTCTTCTTGACCCACATAAATTATTACTTCCACCTCTTCACACAAATCTTTGACTTTGAAAATATTTTGTCAAAAATATCAACAAAGAAGGTGATGGATTTATATATGGAAATATTCAAAACAGAAATTTTCAAAAGTAAATGACTAGAAACTCAACGAAGAAATTTTTATTGGTCCACAAAATATAGAATTGATAGAAGACAAGAGCTTTAATGAAATTTTATTAGGAAATGAGAAAACCGCATGGATGACTTTGAAAAAGATAATTTCAAGCTTGCTTGTCAATCAATAGACCACTAACAGTTCAGTCGATTAATAAGAACTTCTTTTCATACAATTTTGGTCATGTTAATGATGAGCACGGTGAACATTTTCAATAGGACATTTCTATAATGGAGAAAAGATATCAAGTTGTATCAATATCCAGCTATCACTGTTGAATTAGTACATTTTAATGATCATTTGTAATAGAAATATTAATTACAAAGTGCAATATGATCACTTTATGTGATTTGTATTTTAATTTTGTAATAAATTTGTGAGCATCTGCATGCTCATGTTGTTTTTACTGAAATAGCATGCTATTATAGGACACCATTGTTTTAAAATAAGTTATGAGTAAAAAAAATATGAATAGATGGTTTCTAAACTTTATTTTATTGGTTTGTTCTGATAGGAACATTTCCTTAATATAATTGCATTCAATATGACGTATATAATTTATAATTAAAATTTTTTATTTTGCAGTTTGGAATTTGGAGTTGTTTTCTTTGCTGGCTAGTTTTGTCTATAATGGCCTTAGTTCGAATTTACAATTACCACCGAAGAGAGTCTTTCTATACAAGCATGAGCCGAGAAAAACAGCGTCTGCTAGCCCATGTTGGAAAATCCCCAGAGCAGGGCTATGCTTAATCAAATAATTAAAAAAAAAATTACCTTACAAGAAGGAAAACGTTGTACTGCATTAAAAAATTATATTTCTTCGCTTTATAACAATCTTCCAGCATTATATTATCTTTCATCTCTAAAGACAAACATTCCTTTAAAATTTTCTATAGTTTCCATTAAGTAAATAGTTTTAGATAATTAATTCAACTAACTGAACTCTTTAATTTCTAAATATTAATTTTTAAGATGAGAGTAATTTATAAATTTTAAACTTTAAGAGATAATTAAATTGTAATGTTTTCTTTTGTAATTAATGGTAATTAATCTGTTACATGTGTATGAAGATGACTGGTAGTGTTAAGGTTGCAAGCCTGATCTGCCAATGGGTTGTAGAAAGGTTGATACAAAACTGTCTCAACAGTGGTTATAAAGTCCTCTTTAGGAGCAATCTTATCTGTATGGTGTTTCAGAATTCTTCTTAATTTCATAAGATTCATCCTAGATTTTTTTTCACTTTTATATTCTAAAAGGTATTTAAGTAAGCATACTTTTTCATGGTATATAACCATTATTATTGATGAATTGTGATATTAATTACTGTTGAATTTAAATACAAGCGTTGGGATGGTCTGATGTTGTAAATTAATTCTAAAAAGAGAATATAAATTGATAAGCATACTTTTCGCTTGATTTATAAATACATGTATAACTATTAATTATGATTACAAAGAGCACATAGATAATCAAATTTTATAAATGTTTTAGTGAATTGATGGTCAAATTCTCTGATTTGCAGGAAAACTTCTGCTTGTTTTGAAATTTTAACTGTCAATGGATTTCACTGGTTACTTTCTATTAAATATTTTCTAATAAGGGCAGGGCTCTCATGTCTTTTGTAAATCAAGGTCAACTTCATACTCAGTCCATTTTGTAATTTGTTTTCATTCTTTTTTTTTTTCACTGTTATTTATTTAAAGATTCTTTTTAGAAACAATTATTCATAAAAAGTATTATTTTTTAAATCCATTTATATGTATTCTGTTTTTGATAATTAAATGGTATTTAGACACACATTTTTTTTCTACTACATTAATTTTTTTACCATAACAGTTAATACAATACTACTGCCGGTTAATTCAATATGTATGGATATATATATGTGAAGAAAATATATATATTTACAATTTAAAGCTATATTTAACCAGTGCCTCTAAACCATTATATTTTTGACCATTATGTTGTAATTTAGAAAAGATTTTTTTTCCCTCTGAAGAGCATTTTATTATGAATTCTTTTGTTGTGATAATTTTATAATTTTTGTAGTTTAATTAGATGTTTTACAATTTTGTAATTCTGTAAGGCAGGTCTTATTATATTTGTAGTTTATACAATTTGATCTATAATAATAATGATATTTCTCCAAATCTTGTATATATTGTATGACATCATTGTACATGTAAATACATGTATACCTTAAGTAATGATCAAAACTGTAGGCAAAGCTTTACATGTATTTTGCAAATCATTGCTAATATTTTTTGTATACATTATCGCAGTTCTGTGTAAAATCATGCCTGATTTTTTTGTTGTATTTATCCATAAGTACATGTAGTTGTTTCTACTGAGCTTTTATTTTCATATCATGGACTTAGCATAATTAAAAGTGCAATATGAAAATTAAAAAATATGTCAAATATTGGGAATGATAAAAATGTTTATGTTGCCATTTACAGAATGGATTTTTTTTTTAGAACATCCCTTTGTATTATTCCCCCCCCCCACCACCAATTTATTAAAATTACATATTTTCAGTCTTTCTTTGCTTATTTAAATGAGTGCACTTTAGTTTTGCCTTAAATATGTATTCAGCCTAATTTTTCTGATCCAATAAAAAATATAATTTGAAAAACAAACTGGTTTTATTTCTAACTGTGCATAAGTACACCCAAGCTAATTTTTAATATGATTTAAATTAATCAGTGATTATTTTAAAAAATTGTAATTAAAAATTGGTATAATAGCAATACTTTCCAAGATGACATTCAAATACACTAAAGGCATTGTTTCTGATAATCTATTCAAAGTATTTTTCAAAAGACAGCATGAATAATGATAAGAGTCTGTCTCAGACATTATTTATACCAATCAGCTTATATAACAAGTGGTGAAGATAATTGAAGAAATAGTTGGACAACTTAAAGCATATATCCATCTATCATATACAATAGATTTCTTCTCTTGATGCCCTGTGCATTTATATTTATTTTATTGTCAGTTGTAATTTTTGTTCACTCTAATTAGCCGTTTGATACATCTGCTCTTGTGCACACTTAACAAAGTCTCTAAATATATCTTATAATTGCAGTTTATAGTTGCTGAGAATTCATTTCTGGCTGTGATTAAATGTTATTTCACTATATAATTCTTATGTATCTTCTTAAAAGCTATATGCTTGATGATAAATTATGTAAGAATGAGGCTTATTTTCTATGTACTGGTACTATTATCCCTTGTGTGTTTACTCAGAAAAAAATTCTAATATATTTAAAACATTAAAATATATCAGGAGGAAATTCATGTTGATTTGGATTTGGTGACGAAAAGATGTTAGCTTAACATTTAGTCTCTTAAAGAATTTACTTATTTTCGGAATTAGCAAATCTTTAAAATTGAAGTTTTTCATCTTTGAAAAATCCAACACAGGATGTATAAGTCGCTGGTTATCCTCAATTAGCAAATCATGGAAGATGCATGCTGAGACAAAAAGATTAAGGCAATCATACCAGCGCCCTCAGAAAACTGCTCTTATTTCATGAAGCATAAAACCATCTTTTTACATAATAGTACATGTATTAGTGAGCTGGTTGGCCTCCAGGAATCACTCCTGGCTGGCTAGTGAAAAAGTTATTATCAGGGTTCCTCTGGTATGTGCACATCGGAGATGCCCACCCATAATAGAACTGCATTAATATTATTATCCTCACTTTACTTTATGATTGTGCAATGAAGAGTTGAGAGATTAACTGCAACAATTTCATCTCTCACAGCCCCCTACCTTGACAAAATAAAAGGGTCTAATGATATCTCATATAAAAATGTAATTCATATTGCTGTACTATGCAAGCTAGAGCCACTTTTAAATTGTAACCTATAGTCAATATACATTTTATATATATTCCCTCCACTGATGTAATAATTAAAATTTTATTTTTGCAGTATAAAATATAATAAACTCACTTATTCATGAACTTTATCTGGACATTTAATCTGGACCAAGAATCAAATCAGTTCTCCTACCTCTAGACAAAGGGAGAAATCAGCACTGAAATGTTAAAGGCAAAGCAGCTTACAGTGTTTTATGATAAACACAAGCACACTAGACGTAGTTGAGTGAAACAATAAAACTATTGCATCACAGGAGCTGTTTACAATCCATTATTCAATGACAGCATTTGTTTTTGAAATAAGTGCTCTTGTACCATTCTATGCAATTAAACAATCTAACATACGTTTATTTAAAAAATAATGTTTTTTAATAAAGCCTAATTTATATCATGAATAAATTAACCAAATATTTTCCATAACCTTTCATCCCCTATTTCTTATTACTGACCCCCCCCCCCATCCTCCCTGACCTTTTTTGACCCCCCCCCCCGAATGATTAAATGCCCCCTGGGGGGCAATGGCACTCACTCTGAGAATCACTAAACTAAATTATTACATCACACAAATTTAGAGCTAAAATACAACTGCAGTCCTTCAAATACCATTAAGTACTTCATTTTAATTCACCAGTTAAAAACATTAACAATTCTGTTATACTGTCACAGCAATCAAGAACCAATAAGACTAGATGACAACCAGATCTAAAAGAAATATTTCAATAACTACAATGTAAATAAGGAGTTTACACATTTTTAGGAGTTTAGAATTGTACATACAGAATATTAATACATATTATTATCCAATACAATGAGCCTTAAGTATAAAATACTTCAGAAAACTTAATGTTAAAAAAAAATAGCTTTTTATATATGCTGTGCTGAAATTTCAACAATAGACAAAAATTGCAAAGAAAATTTAAACTATAAGTTTAAAAAAGCATTTCATATTTATATTAGAATGAAATAAAAACCTGTTTTTTTTCGTATTAAATGATTCCATTAAAAGAGGCAAAACATTGTATTTGAAGTCTATGCTGTTTTTAATGATTTTTTAAAAGGTTGGAATAATAAATATTCAGGATGAAATGTTTATGTAATTTTCAATGTTCAATAATTTGTAAGCAATCTTTTGGAAAAATAAAAAAATAACACCTGCTGTTTAGGCTAATTTTTAACAGTGATATGGTCTTTATGTTTCTGTTCTACTCAAATTATACATATATATATGTATCACTGTACTCTTATAGACTTAATAAGAGAACATTTACAGAGTAAAAAATGTGCCCCTGCTAAAAAATTTACATATCAAAATTTTATTATGTTTTTCCAATCTGTTTCTCAAAGCCCATAGCTTTCAAGGACAAACAAAATGCAACATGTTTATTTAAACTTGTTAAGAACAGTCTTGATAACTGCAGAAATAAATGCAAACAGTCAACATTATGTACATATTTACAGCTTAAAAGTAAAAACTTCAACAATTAAAACTGTAACTTCACTTACTAATATGCATAAAAATGCATTACAATAAAAGTATATTTCAATTCATTTGTCTAACAATCTCAAATACAAGACGAATCATTCTACTTAATTCTTCATTAAAATGTGAATCTTGGACTAGCATATGGACTAAAATATTTATCAACATAATTCAAAATGATGATGTCAACTAGATATTGTGCATCTTTTAACCATTTTTATTATTAAAAAGAAATTATGCTTTAATTAAGGCTTTTTCAAGCCTTTGTGTGATGCAAGAACAATTCATTCAAAATAAGGTATTAAAAAACAACTAAACTAGCTCCATGAACAAGTACATGTAATTTTAACTTCTGTTTCATATAAAAACAGATGAATTTCAGACATACTGAAATTGACATGCATAAAAAGAAAACACCTCCATAACACTCAACATAATAACAAAAATGCCCTATTGATGCTGTAAAACTAAATAATATAAAGTGACTTTAATTATATATGCATACAATATGTACATGTTAATGTGTATTTTTATTTATTAATATAGTTGTTCAATTTTTTTTTTTATCTGAAGGGAAGCTAATCAGTTTAAATTTCAACAAAAGTAAACAAAAAACAAAATAACTAAAGTGTGTCACTGTCATCTAGGTAAGTTTGCCTCCACTCTTGTTCCTGAAACTTTTTAACAGAATTTCCCCTGCTCTGCAACCCATGTCCAGATGTCTGTGCCATGGGGTCTGATTGGTACAAAATTGTCTTAGCAGGAGGTTCTTGAGGATAGTCAGTTCTGCCAGCTTCTTGAGCTCTGGACACACCATGCCAGGCAACTGGCTGTGTGGGCATAGAAGTCAAATGAGGTGGATATGCTCGGAATCCAGTCGGTCCCCTTAAGTTGAGTTGTGATGCTGACGTAATATTATTTGAAGCCTGATTTTGAGGGACAGGGTGATTTAATGCAGATGAGGATGAGTATGATCGTGAAGAGATTTTCATCTGGCTTTCTCTTTCTGAAGAGTTCCTATCTATCAGATAATTATCTCCTCTATTACGGGTGTGCAAAGTGCTTCCAATCTCATCCCTGAACTGTTCTTTTGCTCCCATCTGTTGTTGAGCAGTTGTTCTGTCATAGTTATCAAAAGAATCGCCGCCAGCAAATCTAGAGTAACCAGGGGGTTCTTGCACTGGGACATTCTGTTTTTGATGGAGAGCTGCACCAGTTATGAGGTCATTGCGATTCGAATGCTGGTGTCCTGTCAAAGCAGTGTCAACAGTATTGTGTAAAGTGTTTTTAGATATTAGTGATGCCGAGTTTTGTACAGATGATGGTGGGTGACGAGGTAATCTTGAGGTCTGATCAGAACATTCTGGGTAGTATACTTATTTACATCCTGATACTGTGAAATGGGAGGGTGGACATTGACATGTGTCTGGTGGACATTGACATGTGGCTGATGAGGATGATTGGTATACAACTGACCAAGTGGTTTATTTTTTGTTGAATCCAAAATCGAATTTGAAGAATAATTCTGTTCCGGATTTCTTCTTTCTTCTGGAAAATTTTTACTGGTTTCAGAATCTAACCTGCCTTTTGGGAAAGAATCAGGTAGATTTTGCTCATACGAATAGCTGTTTTTTTTCCCAGATGGTATGGTACTTGATGGATGTTGTCTATCTGGTCTTTGGGTGTTAGAGTAACTTAAATTTTGATTGGATGTAAATTGGCTTTGTTGGTTTCTCATCTGGGCTGATTTTACAGGTCCAGTTAAAGGTGTGCTAGCCATTTGAGGCTGTGGATTAACTGGTCCTGAGAGCATTGATGGAAGAACTGGTTTTTCAGGTGAATAAGGCGAATTTAAAAAGCTGTCTGAAGATTCATTAAAGGTTCCCACATCCTCTATATCTCCCAGCTTCCTCCATACAACCTTTTAGAAGAGATAAAAAAAATCTTATTATTCTTTGGATGAAAAAAATTTGACTTTAAAAATACCAAATACATGTATACTTTAACCAGAACAATTTTTTAATAAAAAAGAGTAACAGAAAAATATATGGTTATTATAAAATATTTGAGAAATGAGCATATAAAAGTGCTAAGACTTGTATTTACATGAATTAGTAAATTAGAAAGAAGACATGCAGCATTTTTATTTATTGAAATGGTTATCCGCAACTCACATTACACATTTCTCTAACAATAGCTTTTTCTGGATCATCTAAATCTTCATCCTGGTAAGGAATTTTTTCAAGCTCCTCATGAACTTGAAGCACCTACAGAAAACATTGAATTCTACTCTAAAGCATGTCACATACAACAACTAACACTTATAATTGAGATGGCAGGTGATGAAGATGCAAGTATTAATATAATGATTTTATCTGACACTATCCTACACTACTGTTTAAAAAAATCCCAATATTTTAAAGTTTGATAAAGTAATAAATTTTGATGGAAAAAAACAACATCTTTGAAAACATTTTAAAGATTACTATATTTATTGAAAAGAAAACTCCAAGTAAAATCGACTAAATCAAATAGACTAATTTTATTTTGGGATCCTGGGAACACCATGTCTTTACCCAGTGTGGATGTCATTATTATTCTCAAAATCACTGCCATCTCTCAATAATTAATACATCTATAAAATCATAATCTAAAAAAAACATACTCCAGCAACAAACACATACAAATCTTCTGTGTTCTTGACAATTCTAAATTATGTCAACATTTATCATTCAAATATTTTTAACGCACAATATTAGTATACACAGAGAATAAATAGACTATTGCACTGAAATTTTTAAAAGTGCTATAAAATTGAATAACTGTAAAGATTGCTTAAATTATGGAAACTTCACTAAATGATTTAATGGTGATCAGATTATAAAAAAAGAAAAAAAAATTACATCAACTTCTAAACTGCTAAAAAAAAAATATAATTATAACGAAGATGTTGTTGATGTTAATACACAAACCTTCATGGCATGCACAACAGCTTCTGGCTTGCCAGTTACTGATGACTTAAGATGACCAGGAACAGACCCATGCACTGACTACAACATGCAAAATTGGACAAATAATATATAAAAAAGAAATAATAGTATTCACATTCAGTAGCATATGTTACTTTAGAAATCTATTTTCAAACCCTTTCCAATACTGAATACTCTAAAATCTGTGTTCGCCTTGGTGCAAAACACTAAAAAAGAAATTTTCTATCTGTGCTGATTTATTGTTTCGATCTCTGGTGACCTCAGGATGCCAAAGTTGACAGCCTCTTTTAATGTACTATTTTAGCAGCCCTTACAGATTTGTGTTTATTTTAATAAGATTTTTTTTCTCTGTAAGTGTGTATTTTTACCTGCTCTCGCCTAAGATTACGGTAATTGTTCTTGAGCTATTTAGGGTTGGGTAGTTTTATTATCTTTGTAAGTAGGAATGTTTAGGGGTGTTGGGGTTGGAGCTAATAAAACAAGTGAAAGAGAGCTACTAAAATTGTGTTAAGCACTGAAGACTTTTTTTTTTAATTTTTTTCAAAAAATTTTAATCAGCAAGCCAAAATGTAAAATTCCATGTTTTTTGAGGCATTTTCATTTATAATAAATAAAAATATTCACAGACAACAAATTAAAATAAATAAAAAAATTCTGACCTGGTCATTAATAGAGAACGACACATTTCCACCTTCAGATCCACCTTGCATCCAGTTTGGACCCATTCGATCAACTCTCTGGTGATAAGAAATAAAATAATTAAATTTATAATTATATTTAAAGGAAATCCTAAATTAATGAAATTAAAAATTACAAGACAAACTAAAAAGATTTTTTTCCCCCCACTTTTTAACAAACAGCACAATACTAAAAATAAATGTCATTACTTGTGTGAGCAGTTTTTTCTCCTCCTCAAGTCTCTGCACTTTTAATTCAAGTTCTTTTATGTAATTGGCAACTGAACTGGATCCTGTAGAGATTGGTAATTTTCAATATATTAATTTTATTAAAAAAATATATGAAAAAAGATTAAGTACTGCCAGTAAAATATTCATTTAAAGCAGAAAAAATAACAATGCATGTATCACATTAAAGTAAGGGTAGTAACTTGCCACTTGTAAATGCATTTAAAGTAGAGGCACCAGGAGTAGGAGTTGTTGAACCATTGGTATCCATAGCAACTATCCCATCCTCCTGGCCAGTTATTGTACCATTGCTGCTTCCATCTCCTTCATCTCTGTCCCCAGTCATTCGTATTCGCTCTTGATCAAGAAATAGACATAATTCTTTAAGTTCCAAATTTTCAGTGATCAATTCTGTTTGTCTACTCTCCAACTCTCTCAGCTTCTCCTGATAAACAGCAACCTGTTATAAGAAGAAAAAAAATCAACCTTTAATAAAATTGTACTGAATCATGGAATATTTTCTGTTATATAAAAAATTTAACTTTAAAACTTATCCCCTACCTCACTCCTCATAACACTAGCAGTGTATCTACCAAATCTTTGCCATTCACGAGCCAACTTTCGACCCCGTTGTCTATCATCATCTAAGAAGCAGCACAAGTCACGTAGCTCTTGATTATCATCCTGCAGCTTTTGATTTACCTCCTTTAAGCCTCTTAGTTCCAAAACGAAAATTTGAAATCTTCTGTTAACATCTTTAACGATATTGCCATGTTCACTCAAAAGGGTTTTATAGTCCCCTTCAACTCTTCTTAAAATACGGACTAAATCTTCAACACCTGAAATTTTACAAAATAAAAGCTAACAGAATTATTTTTTCCAGAAATAATGGAATCAAATAAAAATGAAAAACAAATTTTTAGCAAAAATAAAATTGGAAACTCTAAATAGATATACTGTAAACTTGACTATTAAAATATATGTTAGTTGAAAATATATATGCTACTTGATTTTAAAAAATAGTTCTAAAGAATTTAATAAGTAAGCTGCTTAATTCATTTAGCCTGCAATGTTAAGTAAAAAAAAAGTATAACAAAAACAAACAGTACCCTCGATAATTCTAGATTAGGTTAATTCATCTGAGAACGACCGGCAAAATAAAACTCATCCGGTGAAGATGAATCTCTTCAAAGTTTTTCAGTTAAAAAAAATTGGAAAATGATATTTAAAAACAACAATAACCTTTTCTTCTCAGTTCATCATCAGTTAATTTTGACAGAGTAGACACTGATGGGCTTGGAGATATTTGTTTCAAAGCTTGTATTTTTTCATTTTTAACTACACTGTTACTTGTAGATTGACTAGACATGCTAGATGGAGTTGATGGTGCACTTGGACGTTGAGTCTCCCACTCCATTCTTGAGAAGTAATTTGACATAAAAAAAGAGATTTAAAAAACATCTTGATACATTTCAATTTACAAACACTGTGTGTAAACAATTTATTACAAACTTAAGGAAGTTGAAATGTTTTAATAGATATTTCACACGAAAATCAATTTTATGATTATTTTCACAATCTTTGAAAAAATGAGAATACTGAAAAAAATCTGTCAGTTATAAAGTGATTTTTTCTGCTTTCATATTTTCTATTTTATCCTACAGAAAAACACAAGAATGAGAAAATATATCAGAGATACATTTTGAAATTCAATCAATTAAAACACATAATGCCACAGGTAAGAACATTTTAGGACAGGTGATACAAAATTGTGATGTAACCCAGATAAACTGGGACATAGTAACCAAAAATAATGGGGAAAAAAAAATTTTTTTTTTGAGATTTTAATTGACTTAACATGACATTTCTGGTACTAGAAAAAGTTTTAAAATACATGTCCATTGTTTTAAAAAACTGAATATTGAAAAATTGTATTACTAAGTCTGAAACTGCAGGCTATTGGGATGTGACATAACAAAGTGGATGTCACAGACATTGAATATAGATACCAATATGGGCTTTGGGTGTGGCCCGACATGTGACCATAGTTATATGGACATTAAATGTGGGAGTGTAATGTGCGACATCTCCAATCAGGTTAATCCATCATTTCAAAGTTGTTGTTTTTTTTCAAATGTATATTTCTGGGTTAATCCTCCATACAGGTGGGATATTGTGTAATTGGAGATTATAGATTAATTTTTATACTAAACGTTATTGCAGGTCATGTGATTTCTGACCAGTGACATCATAGTATGGTCTGAGTGAGTGTATATAAGCGATAATTTTTACTTGTGTAAGTTAGTAGCAGAGGGGCAGACAATTTGATTGGGACCAGACATTTAGAGTGTGCGGATGTTGTCAGTAGGGAGGTGTCACCTAAGGATTTCAGGCAAAAGGCCAAAAAAAAGGGCTAAAAAACTCGTCCCTGTTAATGTACTGGGTTGTCATAACAGCCAGTATTAGGAGTAATATTTCATAACATTTGTTTTACACATATAATACAATAAGCCCAGCAATACTTTGGAATTTATAACACACTGTCAGTGCATTTGATATCAAGATCTTTATACCTGCATACATAATCATACACTGACCACACTCTGAGATAATTTCCTTGCTTATGATTATGGTGAAAAGTACTGACAAATACTGATGCAAAAATTAGTACAGACAAAGTAGTCAGAAATACAAAAAATCACAGAATAGAAAGCTCTCTCTACATGTGCAACTTATAGTATGTATCTAATATAGTTTGAAAGATTGTGTACACAGTCCTACATACTTTCAATGCTTGGCTTAGGTTAACACAATCTTACATTACTGCTCTCAAATTATTGGTCGCACTGGCCATTGCATCAAAATAAGAAAAGACAAAAGCAAATAAGCCAAAAGGAAAGCAGTCTAAAAGTACAGACTAGCTGGACAGTAAAGTGAAAATATGGAAAAATACAAAAATTAGTACAGACAAGGGGGGCAAAAATAGAAACTGTCCATGCAAAAAAAACAGATGTCTGGTAACCCTAAAGAAATGAAGTTTTTTTTTTAATAAAAATTTGTTTAATACAGTCTGTTTAGCTATATCTGTGTCAATAATCTGATGACATGCCAAAAAAATAAAATACTTTTGTATTGTGATTCATGTGACATTACAATTTACATGGTCAGAAGTAAAAAACATTGCTTAAAAGGCTAAAAGTAAAAGGATTATTACTTTCTTGGCTCCTAGTTGACATATATATTATAAGACATAGCCATAGGCTAAGGACATTAAGGTAAACAAAGTAAAACCTAATAGTAAAACTAATAAGAGTAAGTCTAAGAATTAGTTATTTACTGACTTAGTAACTAAGTTGGCTAAACCCAATTACCGTTTGAAGTACTAAATTTGTAAATAATATGTTAAAGTTTAAGTGAACGCACTAGCTCCACGTACGTCATATGACGTACGATGTATTTTTTTTTTACCTCGTACGTCAACAGAATGAACTCTTATGATTTGAAGTTATTTTCTTTTCGCAATTTTTTCTAATTATACATTAAAATGAGAGGTTAGTTTGTGTGGCGCGCTAGTGATGTAGGTTGTTCGCTTGGCTGAAACCCAGTTTGGCTGACTATGTGCGGGTTCGATTCCTAATAGAGACATACATTTTTTTGTTCAGATTTTATTTTTCAGGATCAGGGTTAGGGATAGGGGGTTAGGGATAGGGTTAGGGTGTGGAGCAATATCTATTGATGGTTATTTTTTTTTAAAAATCATAATTTTTTTTTTCCAGATTTTTTTTTCAGGATTAGGGTTAGGGATAGGATTAGGGTTAGGATTAGGGTTAGGAGCAATATCTATTTATGGTCCCCGAAAAAAAAAATATCTCCGATTTTAAACAGTAAATGACATCATCAACGTCTGCAGTAAATAAGAGTTCTCATTCGTTCTGTTTACTCTTTAAATGTGTTAAAACGATCGCCGATTTTGAGCACCATCATTGTGTAAGTAATAATATCATAATATAAACTGCATTTATAACTTTACATCATAAGAGTTCATTCTGTTGACGTACGAGGTAAAAAAAAATACATCGTACGTCATATGACGTACGTGGAGCCAGTGCCTGAAGTGAATGCGCTAAAAAATGAAATAAACCTAAATTAGCCTATCATTGTATCAAGATCTGATAATACGGTGTTAACGCGAAAGTACTTTTGACTATTTTTATTGGTCATATTTTGATGTGCGTTATGGATGTTTAAAACATAAGATAGCAGATGTAATTTTGATATCAATGAATAAGATGATTGAATGAATGAATGAAGACGATTATGATGTTTCGGAGAGCCAGTGCGTTGTGCCATTTAATGATTTATGCCCATCCAACTTCCAAGCCCAAGGTAAAACTTAACTGTAACAATATTTGGTAATAATTTATGGTAGCAAAGTTTTCCAAAGAAGAAAAATCTTACCATGCATTAATATCCTTTAAGTTGTCACGAAAGAAAAATAATTAAAAACATATAAAAATGAAAAAACACAGTCTTTTTTTTTTTACACTTTTTACAGCCCATCAATGTTTGTATGGAACAAATAATATGGCGGAAATGGTACACGGGGAATTCCCACAAGGTGGCGCTACTACGATAATTAGGATTTTCTTTATTTGCCGTAAAATATTTTTGGTTATCACCCATTGAACCTGATAAAACTTTTTTTTCTGAAAAAAGAAAATTAAGGAAGGAATAGCAGACTATTCACCTCCTCCCCCCCCCCTTTCCAGGCAAAATAGTTTGCTAAGCGAAGAGTCCATAAAAGCTATAAGGAATAAAACATTTTTTAAAATTTGCATGAGTTTTATTTATAGCATCCAATATAAGCTTCCTTTTAGTGGATTTTCTCAATGAACGTTTTTCTTGTAACAGCCCTTAATTCTACTAAACATTTGTAAACCATAGAAGTATAATTGACAAATTTCTTTTTTTTTTTTTTGGATGTAGAGGTGATGATTTAATTATTATTTATTGTTATTTGTAAGTGGGATTTTAACCCATCTAACTGCTTGCAGATCAGGCTTATGAATGAGGCACCACAAAATAACCCACTAGGGTAATATGGCAGGTTCTACAGCCCCATCTGCAAGCTTCAGCTTGATCTACTTGATCAAAGTCCAGTAATCTACTGAAATCTTCACAGATGGTCATGCAGTACATGCTCAGCTATTGACATGAGGGGTCCCTGATTCGATCTCCGGTGAGGACCATTCGATATTTCAAGTCTTGGTGAAAATCCCCCACTATATCTCCCGATGTGCCTAAATGGCCAGTGCACTATTGCTAATGATGGGGATGAAAGACTGATACCATATTATTAGTGGCTTATAGGATCTAAGAGATTTCATCTCATCTTTACAGGGAGTTCATTCACATACTGAAATCTTCAGCGGTGCCTCAATAGCCATATACAGTGTAGAGCTCTAACAGAAAGTAGAACAAGCAGCACTGTAGACAGCTTTCAGTTAATAAAGGGGATTTTGATCTGCTTGTTTAGGATGATGCCTATTATGCATTTCTAATACCACCTTGAAACAGCAACATTTAAAAAATATCTAATATAATAATAGGGGTCTAGGTTCTGCGTTAATTTGAAAGTGGAAAACAATAATTCTAAATGGCGTCTTACCCGCATCTCGATTCAATAAATATTTTTTTTAAAATCTACAGTTTTGAATAGTTTCTGCGGTTTTTAAACATGAAACCCAAAGGCCAAAATATGAAATAATTCCATTTAAATATTTGTTTTTCTGTATTTCTACAACATATTCCATCTTTAAATTGTAATAATATAATGAACATATCAGATCTGTCCAAAACTAAAAATAACCTAGCCTACTGATCAAACCTAAGAGAATATAACGTTATGTAAAAGTTTTGCAGGGTACAGCTAGTATGAGATATTAGACACTAGAGTAAAGTTCTCCTAAGCCTAAGGGCTCCTCAGGACAGATGAAGTGTAGAATTCAAATGTCTCAGTAGCAAAGGCATGGGGGATTGTGTGGTTAGCATAATGGCCAGCCACCTTAACTTCCCCCAAATTAAAAGTCAGGTCCCTATTTAAAGCTGAGTGGACTTTCATCGGCACCTGAAAAAGTCCCAAGGTTCTTCTTACTGAGGTTTGAACCCAGGACCCTTTTGTCAAAAAGTGGCAGAATAGTGTAGACGCTTGACTGTGGACCAGAGTCTTGGCTTTGATCCTTGGTGAGATCCAAGAGAATTTTTTCCAGGTCCTACTGAAAGTTAGTCAAGTCCCGTTGTGACTCAAGCTTCAAAAAGTTTGCAAATCCCGATATTCTCAATGGACCCTGAAGTGCATCCAAGAATCCTTGTATGATATATGCATTTCTTTTATCTGCTAATGACAAATGCTTTTTTTCTAACATAAAGTAAACATCTATAGAAAAAAAAAACTGCCAAAGTCACATTACCCAGATGCTATGGAATATAATGTATTTTTGGCAGCTAAACTTCATAATTTATGAAGATGAATATAAACAATATTACATTCTGTTTATATAACTTTTATTTGTTTTTACAATATTAAAAACAACACTATACGTTAATATTATGAATTTATGTAAATTATACATAGTGCATTATGTATTTTTGTACCTATTATCATAAAGATAACACAATACAAATAAGATCACATATAATTTTCTCAGTGTAATGATTTCAGTTTGTAAGTCAATAAATGCTTTTAAAATTGAAATTTAAAATCTCAATTTTTATAATGGGCATGGGAATGTATACAAAGTTTCAAAAGTCTAACTCATTAAATTTTGAAAAATTTCCAGAATTATTTAAGCAGATTTGAATTCTTCAGGTGTGTCTGGCTGATTTGAAAAGTCAGCTGCTTTAAATGCTGGAATTTCAATCAAGGCATCATGTACTCGAATAATAGTGGGAAATAGTGTAACGTCAGCCTTAAATCTGAAAAGTACAATTTTTTCTTATTTAGTTAAAAAATATGTTTTTTTTCCTAGTTGAATGTAGAAATGTTGAATTAATTGAACAGTTGATTTTATTTATTTAATTTATGATTTACCTTTTAGCAGCATACACTTGTGGAACCAAGAAAAGATCAGCCATTGTAACAGTATCACCATAACTGTACTTGCCCGAGGTTTGTTGTAAAAATTTCTCCAATGCTAAAAATTAGAAAGTTAGGATTAAAACCATTAGCAATCTTTAGTATTTAACAGATGGTTTATCCCCATTAATAGATAGTTTTTCCCAGTTTAGTGATTCTTACAATCATGCAAAGAGATATTAAAAGAATTATTGATCTACACACTGGGTAACCCAAAAAAAACAGCCCTTAAAAAGTTTAAGAACTTAAACTAAAGTAAAGTGAATCTTTTTGAATTTGATGGACATTTACTTTAGCCTGGTGTGTGAAACATTCTTCAGCTCCAAACTGTTTTAGCATTGAATGCCTACTTAAATACTTGGCACATTATAGATTCTATGTTTTTTCTGGATCAACCCATAAAAGCAAAATAATGATTGATTAAGAGGAGAGATACCATGAAATCCTGTCTCAATGAAGAATTTCGCCCACTCATCCTTGCCATTTCCAACTTTCTCTAGCACAGAAAGATTCTGAAGGGGCTGAATCCCACTGTTAATAAGTTCACATAAAGCTCTGACCTAAGTTAAAAAAAAATTAAATATTAATAAAATTTGGGTTATAGTCAGTGAATTAAAATTTACACTGTTCACACAAGTCAAAGTCAATCCCGACAACGATTGAATACCTCAAATAATTCTGATAATCAAGTAAATTTACTGTACCTGAGCTCTGCCATATTTCTCTTTTGGAAGAAGAGGTGGATCAGGATTTCTCTCTTCAAGATATTCTATAATGGGCAGCTGTAAGATATTAATGTCATCTGAATGACTTTTTTTTATTATTGAAATCAATTAAAATAAAAATTTTTTTGTTAGATTGATAGAAATATTTTGAAAGTACAAAGGCTAGGAGCTGAGCTAAAATATTATTATCTAGAGAGAATCGCAAATTAATAATAACATAAATAAACTTATCTCATTTAAGAAAAACAAACATAATGCTACTTACTGACTGAGTTAAAGTGTGACCGTCTATTACAAGAGTTGGGACTTGTTCCATTGGATTCAATCGCTTGTATTCTTCTGAATGCTAACAAAAATAAGGTTTAGTTGTTATTTTTTTAAATATTTTCTGAATATTGGCACTATGTTGTCATTAATATTTTTAAAATGTTATTTCTTTATTCATTCATATTACTAGCTATAAATAAGGTGACCCAATTTTTCAAAGTGAAAAGGACGACACACACAAAGTGAAGAAACATAATATCATAATTACACATTTTATACATTGAAACAATAATTAGGAACCCATGTGAAAAAGTTCGCCATCCTGGACCAGATGCTTCTGGTTATCATCATAGTTTATTCATATACTTCGGTAAGACATGCATTAAAATTTGTCTGTATCTATTCAAATATTATGTATTTTT
The DNA here is from genome assembly GCA_021962125.1 of Bulinus truncatus. Lineage (NCBI taxonomy): Eukaryota > Metazoa > Mollusca > Gastropoda > Planorbidae > Bulinus > Bulinus truncatus. The sequence goes on from JAGDYQ010000011.1 coordinate 7,488,546, forward strand.
TAATAGACTTGAATATGAAAATAAACATACAATTTGATTTATATCATGTGCCTGGCTTTTTACTTAATTTGTGTCAAATTGTTATTGATGTTATTACAATTAAAGAAGTCACAAATGTCAGTCATAGCTGGATGGGACAGGATTGTTGTAGACATAAATATAAGTTTTTTCAATCATTCGTCATTATTTGACTGAGTTTATTTTATTATTATTAAATGTACAATAATGTACTTTATAAGTTATTAGCTCTTCATTTTGATTCCTTAAAATCAGATATATTGAGCAAATATTTTATTTATTAAACACACACTTATCACACTTAAAACTTAAGTGGAATAATCAAATAGCTTAAAAGGCCTATACCCAGGACAGAATAGTAAAAAAAACTAAATAGGGTAAATAAAAATCCTACAAAGCTATGTACTAATATTTTAATGTGTAGGCCTTTTCATAAAATATGTATTAATAAAAAAATATTTAGAAAAACTAGAAATTAGTTTTGTAACAAGGTCTAAGCCCACATTCATAGATCAGTATCAGTATTTATATATTTTATGGACATATGCACTGATTTATTGGATAAACAAGCACACAAGGCTATATATTTCCTAGTTTAAATTAGTAACTTTTCATTTCTCATATAAATTTCTAATTCAGCTAAACCGAATAAAACCATTAACTGAAAAAAAAGAGCAAAAAATGTTGGTCAACTCACTCCAGAAAAAAAAAAGCTTGATATTTAAATAAGTTACATATACAGAACTAAAATAAGGTAAGTTTACTTTATACAAAGATTTATAAAAATATAGAGAGACTTTAATTGGATGTAAAAAGTGCTACTGTGAATCTTCTTAATATTTTGTAGACATAGTCTTTAAATTAGTTACTCCACAAAATTGTTCGCAGACAGAGCCTTTTCTTAAATGTGTCAATGAATTTAGTGGACATAGCATGGGCCACATGATATAAGATTATTATAAGAATAAAAAACGGAACATTTATAGTTTAAAAGCTGATATGTGTTTCATCTACAATGAGAGATCCTGGCAAAGTCCCCAAGTTCACCCAGCTTTTACTTGACATTAGGGAAGTAAAGGGGCTGTCCATTAATTACGTCAACAAAATAGGGGGGAGGGGGGGGTCAGAAAATTTTTGACAATTGTTGACAAGGGTGGAGGGGGGGGGGTCAAGAAAAGTTGACATCAACAATGTTACTTTTTTTCAATTTAATATAATTACTTAATAAATAGGAAAATTAAGCAGCGTTTGTAGTCCTGTGTTACACACTCGGTTAACATTCAGTATTTTAATTAAACTAACTATATTCCTACTAATTTTGCCACATAAAAATTTTGGAAGCCACCTTTTTTAGGGGGGAGGTGATCAAATGTTGACGTAATTTTATAGGGGGGTCTCTGGAAGTTTGACAAGTTGTTGACAAGGGGGAGGGGGGAGGTAAAAAATCGCCGAAAATTTGTTGACATAAATAATGGACAGCCCCAAAGGCCTTATTTATCTTTCAGAGAGGATTAATAAATTGACAGTATCTAGACATAATCACCTGTTGTCCTCCATCCTTCACCAGGTGCACAGCTTTATATTCATACTTAATATCTTTCAAAGCTAAGGCTAAGGAAAAACATCAATAAAATTCTTCACTGTAACAAAAGAACTTATAAAAAATTAATAACCAATGGAAAGAAATCTGCACTATAATGTTTAGAAATAATTCATTAGAGGTTTTAGCCCAACACAACAGTACATGCATGCATCTTTTGATTATAAATATTAATCAACTGCAATGACTCGAATGAGGCTCAAAATCTTTGGTCCCTAAATGTAGAGCTGTACCTAGCACATGTCGCCCAAGTTTTAAAAATTATAACAAAAATAACAAAACCATCAATTATCATTAAAAAGGACAACTACTTATTTAACTTATGATGTGATTTGTGTCACAAAAACCTACAAGATTTGCAACTTCAAATAAATTAAGTACTCTAATTTTTTTTACGTTTTTGCCTGAAAGGCTGCCTGGGTGTTCTGCATCCTTTTGAACCATGTTGCCCTTGACCTTAGTATAATTAGTATATAATATGACATTGTGTAATATTTAATGTACACTAATAAGTCATTACCAAGTATTGCTTACAAACATTGTGTTTTAAGGGACAGGCTACGCTTACGTCAAGACGTAATTCGTATTTTTTTTTTCCGGATTACGTCAATAGATATTTCTCCACACCCTAACACTGTCCCTAACCCTAACCTTATCCCTAACCCTAACCCTTTTTGTTTACGCAGTGGCCACGGTAACATCAAGACGTAATCCGTATTTTTTTTTTCCGGATTACGTCAATAGATATTTCTCCACACCCTAATACTGTCCCTAACCCTAACCCTATCCCTATCCCTAACCCTAATGCTAACCCTAATATAATTGCCGGTACCCGAAAAAAAATGAGAAATAATAGAATGGCGCTTGACGTAATCGTAGCCACTGGGGTGTTTTAACTTAAAATTTAAGTATACTTTACCTATTCTTACTCTCCAGGAAGCAGAACTTCTAAAATAGTTGTATAAAATTACCTACAGTTCAAAAGAAAATGAAAATTATTATAATCAACTGCTGGTCCTAATTTGAACCTACAACTACTTTGTAAAGTTTGTAGACAACAGCGAAAGTATACTACTACTACTACTTCTAGTAGGTAATATTACTAATATCCCACACTCAGACAGAGATGCATCACACATTGTTAATATTTAAGTGGATACAAATTTTACTGACGCTATTACGCGGCTATTTCATTACTTTGCGTAACTTTTTTTAACTTAGCAATAAATTAAAACTAGCTCACCTTATCTGCCATGTTGCGATTAGTATATTACAATGTAATTTACATCAGTAACATTTCGGTCGCTGATTTTACTGGGAAAATAATAGTTTCGTTTAAATATAACTTAGCGAAAATAAAAAGCGTTATTACTGGGTGTGAGCCAGCCCCGTAGCCGGGGGAGGGGGCACTGGGGGGCGTGCCCCCCCCCCCCTCGCTAGGTGTGGAGTGCCCCCCCCCCCGCTTAAAAAGAAGAAAAGGAGGAAAAAATAAAGAAAAAGTAACTAAAATGAGAAGGAACCCCCTAGCTGGATATTGGTGCCCCCCTGCTTACATATAGAGCTCAGTGGGTGTGGGATGCAATAGGGATTAATATAAAGAAAAATTGAGGGGAGTAAAATATAGTTTGCACTAGGGACGAAAGAAAGGCCAGGCGCGGAACTGATTCCAGTCCATGTGAGAAGTCCTGCTCTTAGGTTTTGTAGAGTCCTGTACTAAGTTGCATGTCCTGTTGCTTCATTGTGTAGGCCTATGTGTTACATGAAAAGAATTATGAAGATTTTGATCCATAGCTACATCTTGTATGAATTTTCCCGTAAAGACTTGGGTACAGTTCATTGAGAGGCAGAGACGTTTTCGGGACCCTATGGATAGTTGAGGGGGGGGGGGGTATGCAAAAGTATATACCTCTATGTGGGGGTCCAAAGCGATTTAAATATTAAGGGCCCTATGTAAAGCTAATTTGGTGGAGGGGTAGATAAAAACACTGTTTGGACCACCACTCACTGCAGGATTTACATATAAGCTACACAAGCTATAGCTTAGGGCCAGGCCCGTAGCCAGAGGGGGGCTAGGGGGGGGGGCTGAGCCCCCCCGTGCATGACCTGAGCCCCCCCCCGTGCATGATTTGAGTTTTTTTTTTGACAAAATTTTAATAATAACGGCTATAAAACATCAATCATTTTGTTTAATAAATCAATAATAATAAAAACTTAAAAGTTTATATTTTGGCAATCATTCAGGCTATTTATATATACTTACATATATAGCTTATCTAATTTTTGGGCATAAAAGATTGAATCTTATTGAAGTTCACGTCTGGGTATTTTGGGCAGCATTGGCATTTGGTGCTCCAACAGCCGTGTGTGAGAACATTTTCTCAACCCTCACACGAATGCTCACCCCATATCGCAGATCAATGTTACAAAAGCGTCTAAACAATATTTTCCTGCTTGCATTTGAAAAAGATTTAACTGACAATCTGAATGCTGAAGCATTTTTAGGTAAATTTCTTGCTAAACCCAGGCCCGTAGCCAGGTCAAAGTAAGCAGGGAGGCACCGATACCCAGCAAGGGGGCACCTTTACTTTTTCTTTATTTTTTCCTCTTTTTCTTCTTTTTTAAGCGGGATGGGGGGCACTCCACACCTAGCGGGGGGCACGGCCCACTAGTGCCCCCCCCCTTGGCTACGGGGCTGGCTAAACCTCGAAGTTTACAAATTTGAAACGTATATAATATAAGTTCGCAACCAGTGCCGACGAGTGGGGGGGGGCAGGGGGGCCAATGCCCAGTGGCCCGGCGAGTTTTAGGGACCCGGACTAAGCTGGCCAATCAACTTTTTAAAATATTAATATCAGCACGGGGGCCCGTATCACCCCTGCCCAGGTGCCCGAAATTTCTGTCGATGGGCCTGTTCGCAACTTTGTAATGGTTTTATATATTGATATCTTCTGAGGACAACTAACAACTTAAATAAGTTAATAAAATAACATTGGCTTCTGACTTCATTTTTATACATATGTATAATAAATAATAAAGTACAAACTCCGTGATTTCTGAGTGATGTTATTTAATTTGCAAATTTACTTTTTTAGCAGAATTAACTTTATTTTAAATTGAATAATTGCGATTGTTGTTGTTGATAGATCTGTTCTTTGTTTTCATATATTTTATAAGAAATATCACACAAATAGCTAAGCTTTATTCACGCATCTGTGTCGTTCTTCCCGGGTTGTACGTTAAACAAACAGTATAATAATATAAATCAGGTATCTATTATGTAACAATTGTGTAGCAGAACTATTGGTCAATGTGACGTGTAGAATTGTACTTCTCCCCCACCAACCCCAGTTCACCGGGTCAAGGTTGCAGCCGCCATATTGAATCGTTTCGTCGACGTCGCCTTCCCCCCAATCGTTTCACTGACGTTCTTCCCCTCCCAAACGTTTCGGTGACAGACATCGTCGTTTTCACCCCCCCCCCCATAAACGTTGCACCAACGTATTCGCCCCAACCTTATAAAAGACGTGAATAGTAGTAGTTGAGTTAGTAAGGCGCTCTGAGTTAGTAAGGTGTTGACAGTCATAGTGTAGATAGTTCTAAGATTCTAAGAGTTAGTTGTAAACTTGTAGTGACATTTGTTTAAGTAGACGTCATTAGACAAAGGACTTATATTGTATATACATATATATTCACCTATGTTTAGAAGCAATTAAAGTTAGATCTGTTGTGTTCATATACCAAGCCTTAGCGTTGATATATTTATTAGTTAGAAAAGTTAACGTTACATATTTGGAAAGTAATAACGTAACATTTGGCGAGCCTGCCTTACTAACTCAACTACTACTATTCACGTCTTTTATAATTTCTTCGGCACCCCCCCCCCCGAAAAAAATTTCTTCGCTCCCCCCCGAAAATGTCTTCGGCCCCCCCAATCCAATATTCCTGGCTACGGGCCTGCTTAGGGCCCCTACGTAATTGTCCGCGTGAGCAATATTCATATATACTTAAATATTTGGCACTGACATATAATATCTGGACTTAAACAGGGCACCATATCTCAAATTGCCTCGGGCCTTATTCCCGCCTTATCAAGTCCGGTCCTGCCACCACTTGCAATTTTTAGGTCCTTTATAATGTTTTACAACTGCCTCCCCTGACAACTTGTAAGCATTTTTTTTAGGTCCCTGCCTAGTGTTCACAATGTCCTGACAGAGGCCATCCTTAGCACTGGGAGGCCCTCGGCAGCCGCCTAGTTTGACTATCCTTAAAAACGGTTTTGCTAGGAAAACGTGTTATTTCCAGCCCCGTAGCCAAGAATAAAAAGAGGAAAAAATAAAGAAAAAGTAACTAAAATGAGAAAGTACCCCCTTGCTGGGTATTGGTGCCCCCTGCTTACTTTAACCTGGCTACGGGCCTGGTTATTTCACACTAAGTCTTTGCCTCATTGGCAATGGAAAGTAATATTGTTAGTTCAACATTTTTGTCTCGCTGGGTTCATAATAACTGGGGCTCTATATTTTATTGCCACTGAAAACTGAATCTATCTATATAAAATTTAATTAGAAAAAAACGTTTCCGTTGGTTAATAAATGAATAAAACGCGCATTAAAAATACAGCATTTAACACAAAGCAATGCCGAACCTGGGTATTTTGGGGCCCGGGGGTTTGGCCTCTTTGGGAGCCCCTGCATTTTGACATTCGACACCATGACATGAGATAATGTACATAATATTTAATGTAAACAAACCTTTTGCCCCCCCCCCCTCAAGCTGGGGCCATTAAAATTGGGGACTTTCGAATTTGGACCCCCCCCCCCAATCCTAAGTACGGCTCTAACACAATGACATTAAGTCACTTATTAATAGCCTACATATGTTGAAGGATACTAGGCAACACCCAATATCCCCTTAGAGACCAGCTGTCAAATGTAACGACGTTGACCTTTTTTATAATTCTTCTTCTTCCTTTGGCTCTACAGCCCATTTAGGGCCCTGGCCTGCCATACTACACTTCTCCACTTTTCCCGATCCAGGGTCTTCTTCCTCCACTCTCTCACTCCTATGGCTTTAAGGTCTTTCTCCACTTCCTCCAACCATCTGCTTCTTGGCCTGCCTTTAGGCCTTTTCTCATTAGGTGTTGTCTTATAAATCGTTTTTGGACCTCTGTTGTTTTCCATTCTTTCTATGTGCCCTACCCACCTTAATCTATTCATTTTAATTTCAGCTGTTATATTTGGTTCTTCGTACAGTTCGTACAGCTCTGAATTGGTTCTACTTCTCCACTCGTTATTGTCCTTTACTGGCCCATATATTTTCCTAAATATTTTCCTTTCCCAAGTGTTTAGCATATTTTCTGCTTGTTTGCTGATGGTCCATGTTTCGCTACCATATGTTACTGCTGGCCGGATCATTGTCTTGTATATGGTTTTTTTTAATTTTTCTGGAGATCTGTCTGTTTTTCAGTATTTTATGCAGTGTATAATATATTCTGTTCCCTACTTCTATTCTGTTTTTTATCTCTATCATTATATCGTTTTTCTCACTTATGGTTGATCCCAGGTATTTAAAGTTTTCTACTCTTTCAAATGCTCTATCACTTCCTTCTTTTTCATTTCTTTGTAACAGCATATATTGAGTCTTTGTTTCGTTTACTGTTAAACCTGCTTTCTGAGCTGCTGTTTCTAATTCTATGTATGCTTTTGCTATATCCTTGCTTTGCTTTCCTATCAATGTTATGTCATCAGCATATGCAAGGTATTGGATGGGTTCAGTAAATATTGTTCCTGTTTTCATAGACTTTGTTTTTTCACTTCTGAGGTAGTGTGTTATAGTTCCTCGCTTATCCAACTGTACGTTTCTTATGACTTTTTCTAGGGTTAAGTTGAAAAGTATGCACGAAAGGGAGTCTCCTTGTCTAAGTCCTTGGTTTACTTTAAATTCTCTTGAGCTTTCCCCTTGGATTTTCACTTTGCTTCTTGAGTTGTTTAATGTCATACGTACTAGTCTAATGAGCTTGTTGGGGATACACAACTCCTGCAATGTTTTGTAAAGATAATTTCTATTGATGCTGTCATATGCCATCTTGAAATCTATGTACAGCTGATGTAGGTTTATATTATGCTCATAACATTTTTCTAGAGTGTTTCGAAGGGAAAAGATGTGGTCTGTGGTTGCTCTGCTAGGCCTGAAACCACATTGATAGTCACCTAATACTGTTTCACTGAAATTCCCTATTCTGCAGGCTATTATTTTTGTTAGTATTTTATAAACAGTGTTGAGAAGTGAGATTCCTCTGTAGTTGTTGCAGTTAAGTTTCGAACCTTTCTTGTGTAGTGGAACTATTAAGGCTGTTTCCCATTCTGTTGGCATTATCTCTTCTTTCCATATTTTATTGACCATCCTGTGTATTTCTAAGTGTAGTGTGCGTCCTCCATATTTGAGTAACTCAGCATTTATGTTATCTTCTCCTGGTGCTTTATTGTTTTTGGTCTTTTTAATAATATTATTTATTTCTTCTATTGTTGGTTCTTCTATTTCTGCCCCATTGTCCTCTGCAATGTTTGGTACATCATTTTCGCTGTCAGTTTTAATGTTCAGCATTTCTTCAAAATATTCCGCCCACCTTTCTAGAACCATTTCATTTTCTATAAGCAGGTCGCCTGATTTGTTAAGACACATGTGAGATCTTGCTTGGAAGCCATTACTTTCCTCTTTAATGGCCATGTACATTTTTCTTGTTTCTTTTTCTTTTGAGTATTCCTCTAGTTTTACTAGTTTTCCCTTTTCCCATTCACGTTTTTTCTTTCTGCATATTTTAGTGGCCTTCCTTCTAGCCTCAGTGTATGCGTGAGTTGACTTCCTGGTTGCTTTTTGTAGCATTACCATCCTCAATTTGTTTCGTTCTTCCACTTCTTTTTTGCATTCATCGTCATACCATTCAGCTCTTTTCTTCTTTTGCTTGTACCCTATGACACTTTCCGCTGTGTTTTTTATGGTTTGTTTAATCTTTTCCCAGTGGCTATTTAGATTTTCAGTATTATCTATATCTAGTGTTTCTAGTTTGCTTTTAATTTCTTGTGCATATTTTTCTTTTGTTTGTGGCTCTTTTATTAGTTTTTCACAGTCAAATTGGTTTGTTATCTTTGCTTTTGTGTTGTGAAAGATACTTATTTTTTGTCTATACTTTATTTTGACTAACATGTGGTCTGTGTCGGCATCTGCTCCTTGGAAGCTTCTGACATCTTGAATATCTGAACCATGTCGCCTGTCTATTAGCACATGATCTATTTGATTTCTTGTCACCCCATCTGGTGACCTCCATGTTTCTTTGTGTATTCTTTTGTGTGGAAACTTAGTGCTACTAATGGTCATGCCTTTGCCAGATGCAAAATCAATCAGACGCGTTCCATTATCGTTGCTTTCTTCATGTAGACTGTAGCTTCCAATTGTCGGTCTGTATACTGTTTCTTTGCCAATCTTAGCGTTGAAGTCTCCTACCACTAATTTAATATCATGTCTAGGTGCTTCTTCATATAACCTTTCTAGGGCATCATAGAATTCCTCTTTGGTATTCCCTTCTGAATCTTCAGTGGGTGCATGGGCACATATTAGGGTCATATTGAACATTTTGCCACGAATCCTGAGGCTGCACAATCTTTCATTGGTTGGTTTAAAGCCAATTATTTGATTGAGGATGTTTTTCCTGACGGCAAAACCTGTTCCTAATGTATTTGTGGTGTTTCCACTATAAAAGATGGTATACTCTGTTGTTTTTAGTATGTCTGAATTTTTCCATCTGATTTCTTGGAGTGCTGCTATTTTTATTTTGTATTTTCTAAGCTGTTCAGTGAGGCGGGTTAGGGCTCCTGCTCTGTATAGGCTTAACACGTTCCAAGTCGCTAGCCAGTAATCATGTCAGTGATCATGCGAAGGTCGGTTTCCATTTGAATCAGTCCGGTTTTTGAATTGTTGATTGGCTTTCGTAACTAGTGTTTTTTTTTACATGACTGGGTAGTTAGCCCTGTGCACAACCACTAGGGTGTTGCCCTTCACAGCCTTGTGGGTAGCTGCCTTTGTTTAAGGTTAGGTCCCTTAGCCTTTGTGGATCCCTCCACTAACTACAAGGCAGTAGTTGCCTGCTTTGGTCCTTCCCGAGAATTGTATTTCATCGGCACTCACCATATCTGGCGAGCTTTCCCCTATCCGCCACCTGGGGAGGCGCCCGATGGGAGTTCGGCCTCTCCAGGCTCTTTGGGTTTTTTTTTAAATGACTGTGCTTACAGTTTAATTTATAAATCATATAATTAACATATGTAATTAAGACCTTAATACCTTCAATGTCTTGGAAATGCTGCTCAGCATGCAGCTCATTCATTCTGCCACAAGCAATGTTTGAACAGCTCAGACAAGCCTGATAAAAGCAAAATTATTTTCAAAAGTTTGAACTATAAATTAGTTATAAAAAAAAGGATAAACCCTATATTTCAGCAAACTATTTTTAAATTTGATTGAAACTCTGACTTCTATAGACTACCCAACTAAGCTACACCTCCAAACTTTTCAGTTCAACATAAACTTCCAAGAGCCATATGACTCATCAACCGAAACTCTGCGTTTGTAACTCAAGACTGATAAGTATATTTTTTCATTTAAACTGAGACAGCAAATTATTTAATTTTTATCATTTTTTTATCTAGTTTCACTTCTGTGTGTGTGTTTATCCTTATATATTGCAAAAAACTTTCTGGACCTGTTTAAATTTAGTTAGAATGCTAAAAAATTTAAAATGAATGTATTCTTGATGACTATATATTATTTTAATAGTTTTGAGAACATAAATACAACCTAATTTTACTGGTTAAAAACTTTACAAAAACATAAAACCAGCAAAAATTTTTAACCCTGAAAAGTATTTAAAAAAAAAAAAGCTTTTTGCCTAAAATTTAAAATCTAAAAATAAATATTTATATTTCTTGTAATGTATGATATTACAAAATTCTAACATCAAACCATTCTGTACCCAGACTGTCTTCCCACTATATTCTTTGCCAATTAAAAAGTGCTTATACTACATTCATTGACAAATTGCAAGATAGAAAAATCAAATGAATAATAGATATTGTTGCCCACTGTTTTAAATCCATTAAGATTTTTACTATGCTCTAAATTTTAATTCATTTAATAAAACTATTTCTGCTCGAACAACTGAGTTCATCAATTAAGATTTGACTGCACTATAACAAATTTGAAATACTGGTCCACCAAATAAAATGTTTTATCTTTGTTAAGCTAAACAAATAAGTATTTTTATTACTTGTATTAATCTCATTGGCTCAGCACAAAACAGGAGAAATTTTACTATTCTAAAATTATGTTCAATATATGTTCTGTGGTTCAAAGCATTTAAAATTAATAAAGTGGATAAAATTGTAAAGAAAGTCAATAATATAAAAATATTTGCCTCACCCAAACCCATTCTGTAGTTCCACAAACAGAACACTGCCAACAAGATGGATCAAATATAGTATTATCTGTGGTAACTGTTAATTTTCTACATGCTGGCATTTCTCCATATTGCAATTTATGAGTTAACAACATCAAGAAGCTATTTACATTAGCAAACCTAGAAATAAAAATGAGAAAAAAAGCAGTATTCTTAAATAATTCTAGTGAGTCTATTTAAGGCTTAATAAATTATATTCAAAAGCAAGACATTATGTACTCACGGTCTGAATATATGAAATGACAGTAAATTTATAACTTAATATCTGTTTAAATAAAAACAGTTTTATTAACCATTATAAAAAATATTTAAAACTGAAAAGACTAAAAAGTCAAAAATAATTCCTTACTCAAAGGTCATTAGGTTTAGATCATACAGATATTTATAGAAATTATAATGACGTAAATGATAGTGTAAGTGCCAATATGGGTTAACTAATATTAGCAATGAATAGAGTTTGAAAGTTATACCAAGTCTATAAAATTTCATTGTTAAAATTTTGTCATTTCATTAATACAAGATATATTGCATATATGCATTAATTTTTTTTTCATAAGCTGAATAAATATGCAAGAACATATAAGACTAAGACAATGTCAATGAATCATTAGTTAGTGGTGGGGAGAGGGGCAAAAAAGCCATTCATAATTTTTTATACAAAAATCCGAAAGAGCGAAAAAAATATACAATGATATGGCATGGCTGATCACTTCTGCTACTTTTAGACATGTTTACTTTATAGTTCATATCAGAAATAAATTAAGAACCAATTGTAAAAAAAATACAATAGTAGGACTTGGATTAGACAAGTGAAAAATTTGAATATAAAATATAATTTCCTACTCAATCTGTCTTTTTCCCCCCTTCACACTAAATAAAAGCTTTAGTGTAGTCTTACATTAAAGAGTAAAGACACAAAGAAATTGGATAAGAAAATGTGTAGGTCCTTAACTAAAGAAGACAAAATAAAAAGCCCAATTTGTGGTGCATGAAAATTTGTCTGCCTGATAAATACTTCGGAGTGTCTATATGCACCCCAAGTTTGTTCTAGATTTAGTCTATAAATAGACAAAGAGCTCTTCTTTGTAAAACAGTATTTTTATTAGTGTAGCTCTTTTAAACTGAATATCTAGTAACCATGAAAAACTCTTGTGGCTAGAATAAGGAGCTCTTATTGGCACCCGAAATTAGCATAACCTATATAAAACCTATATAAGGAGCTGGCACCCGTAATTAGCATAACCTATATAAGACCTATATGTGCAAGTTCAAGTAACCTTACTTCCTGCATGTCTGATGGTTTAACGCCATTTGTGGGCGCCAACATGTTGTTATTACAGAATATTTCAGTGTAAATATTTCAAAATAACAAATATTACTAAAGCTTTGTTATTTAAGTGTGGACCACAAAGGTAAGTTTGTATTCTTAATCTTTTGAAATTCCTATAAATATACCGGTATTTAAAGCGTATGATTGTACCATAATTATGACGAATTATATGCATGGACGGCATGGTCGTGGATCTCATTATAACATGGACATGAATGACATTGGTCATCTCTTATTTTAGTGACATTTAATATTTTGACAAAAATACTATTGATAAATTACCTCTATAAACATTCACAAATCATATTAGTGATTGTTATTTATTTAAAAAATAAGAAAAATAAAAATTGCATGATTTAATCATGATACAGTCATTGAAAGTAGAGGATGACGTTTACGTTAGATCATGAATGCACAACCCATGGCCACTCTCTGTATGAGAGGTAAATTAGCGTAAAATATATAAGTATATTCTTTATTTCTTCATTAATATATATATATTAAATCTTTCAATAAAAATAATGGTGTACCTTACCTGGGCTAGGCTAGAGATATGAAAAAACGCAGTGGCTACGATTAAATCAAGCGCCATTCTATTATTTCTCTTTTTTTTTCGGGTACCGGCAATTATATTAGGGTTAGGGACAGTATTAGGGTGTGGAGAAAATCTATTGACGTAATCCGGAAAAAAAAAAAGAATTACGTCTTGATGTTACTGTTGCCACTGCGTAAACAAAAAGGGTTAGGGTTAGGGATAAGGTTAGGGACAGTGTTAGGGTATGGAGAAATATCTATTGACGTAATCTGGAAAAAAAATATGAATTACGTCTTGACGTAAGCGTAGCCTGTCCCTATGAAAAATGCCCTAATTGAATAACAATTTAGGCAGGTATGTAAATAAATGCTTTAGAAAAGGAGGGGTGTGTACAAATAAACTGACCAATATATGCAATACTGGCAATATATATATATTTTTTGTTTAATAACTTGCTGTGAGATTTTGTGGTTAAAACCTATTGTGGAGAACAGGTTCTCACACATTAGTTAGAATGTAGAATAAAATATAAAGTAAATCTTTGAGAGTTTAAATCAAGAGTTCAGGGTTAAATATTTGGGGGGTAGAGTCATTACGTTTTCTAGCGACCTGGGTTAAGGACTTGACATATGATACCTTAACCTTTGTTCCGAGATTAGGGAGAGAGTCGACAAAAAGATATATCACCGAACACAACCGAAGGTGGCAAAGGGCGCTAACCTTTTAATGAGTTTATTTAAGTGGGTGGGGCACTAAGCCTGATGGAAAAAGTTTGAAGAAACGAGACGTGGGATAGATTAGGACAGTAGATTTCTAGATAGAGCCGAGAGTGGTCACAAGTAGATTACCAGTAGATATTAATGTTATTGTACTTAGTGGAATTGATGCTGGACTATATTGTATGTGCTGTACCTTGTGTTATAATAAATCTTACCATATACACGGAATACAAGTGCCTTTGTTATCGATACTACTGTACGGAGTTTGAAAGTGTCGGTATTTAGACATATATATATAATAGAACGAGTGGCTACAGTGTGAAAGAATCCTAGGCTGGCAATATACTAAACACCCAGCAGAAGTGGCACCTAAACCAGCACGCAACATAATTGGCACCTCCGACGAAAACTTGTGACCGCTGTTTGAGACTAGTCATTGTGGTTGATGCTGTTAGTTGGATCGAAGTTGTTGAACAGTTTTATTGAAGATAAACAGGTTGTTTGAATTTAAGTAACTGCTCATGTGTATCGTAAATTTCAAGTAACATAGCAGTTGTTGTTTTGCTGACGTGGCTGTTGTACCTGAAGTAGCCGACGTATCTGACGTGGCTGTTGTACCTGAAGTAGCCGACGTATCTGACGTGGCTGTTGTACCTGAAGTAGCCGACGTATCTGGACGTGGCTGATGTACCTGAAGTAGCTGACGTATCTGACGTGACTGTTGTATCTGAAGTATCTGACGTGGCTGATTACCTGAAGTAGCCAACGTATCTGACGAGGCTGATGTTTCTGACCAAATTAATTGTGCGGGTGAGCTACCTTTGCTTATACTGTTTGGATTATTCACCCGATTGTGTTTTAAGAGTGAATTAGTGTGGTGCATTCGAATATTGGATTACACAGTGTTTACAATTTCATATCGACGTTGGAATTGACGACTACAGAAAAGTTAACTCAATGTATTTTTATAGGTAGATTTAATTTCTTAGATAACTTCAGCTGAATAATCTGTTTGTTGTTCCTAGTGGAATTCTGTATTTCTTCGAATACAGTAGAGGTTAAAATAGGGTCCACTTGGAACAACTAAAACATATATATGTTGAATTAATTTTTTTTAATTATTTTTTATAGTTTCCATTATTTAGGTACTTTGTATTGCTGTATTATTATTATTAGTTTTCTCTTTGGTGTTGTTCTTTTTTTCTGTTTAGTAGTTTTATATAGTTAGTTATTATTACTAGTACCCTCCGTTAATTTTGTATTAGGTATATATATATATATATAATCAGTGCCATGTCAACCCTGACGGCCTTAATAGAGGATGGTAAGTCCCTCGGACTTACGGGGCAGGAGTTGCAAGCTTGGGTAACGGAGAGAGAGAACATAATTAGAGAGAGAGAAAGAGAAAATGTAGAAAGACAAAACCGGATAGCCGACAGGGAACTTAAGAAATTAGAAGCGGAGAATGATAAAATTAGGCTACAAATAGAAAGGATTAGGGTTAGTGAGCCATCAGAATCGCCATATGCTTCCCCTATCGTCCTAGTTAAAAAGAAAACCGGTGACATTAGATTATGTGTTGACTATCGACAGCTGAATAAAGTTACCGTGCTGGACTCCTATCCAATGCCGAATCCAGAAGAACTTATGACGCGTTTAGCTAGGGCGAAGTATTTTTCTAAGTTAGATCTGGCTAGAGGGTACTGGCAAATACCTTTGACCCCAGAAGCTAAGCCACTGACAGCATTCATAACTCCATATGGCCTGTTCCAATGGAACTTCATGAGCTTTGGTTTGGTCAATGCGCCAGCTACTTTCAACAGAATGATGGCTAGGCTGTTTTCCCATAGACAGGACACCATCTACTACCTAGACGACATATGCATATTTCATGAGGACTGGGACAAACACATGCAGGGCCTCCGTGAGATTTTCGACATATTAAAACAACATAATCTGACTGTCAGACCTACTAAATTAGAGATAGGGCTGACAGAGGTGACCTTTTTAGGACACAAAGTAGGTAATAACTCAATACAGCCTGTAGACGATA
Source organism: Bulinus truncatus (assembly GCA_021962125.1). Lineage (NCBI taxonomy): Eukaryota > Metazoa > Mollusca > Gastropoda > Planorbidae > Bulinus > Bulinus truncatus. The sequence continues at coordinate 7,504,303 of JAGDYQ010000011.1, forward strand.
CTATATCCAAAATACTAAACATTGCGATACCATCATCAAAAAAAACAAGTGCGCAGTTTATTAGGTCTATGTAATTTTTACGAAAGTTTATTCCCAACTTCGCACACGTGACTGAGCCATTAGCCAGTTTAACCAAGAAAGGTGAGTCAAACAAAGTTGTGTGGACCGAGAAGTGTCAAGCGGCACTGGAGTCAATTAAGGTCGCGTTCACCCAACAACCTATCCTCAAATTACCCGATATCAGTAAACGATTCTTCCTTTCCACTGATGCCTCGGCAGTTTCTATTGGTGGCTCATTACAACAGGACCACAATGGGACGTTACACCCTGTATTGTTCGTCAGTCGTAAACTGTCCCCACCTGAAACCAGATATGCTACAATAGAGAGGGAGGGGTTGGCTATAGTATGGTGCATCACTAAGCTTGCCAGGTATCTCCTCGGTGCCCCCTTCACTCTTCTGACAGACCATGCTCCTCTGGCTTTTATAAATTCAAAAAAATTAGGAAACCATAGAGTTGCCAGATGGTCACTTTTGTTACAGGATTTTAGCTTTAACATTCAGACCATTCCGGGCAGACAAAATGTATTGGCAGACACTCTGTCTCGCTGTGTTTGAGACTGGCATTTCGACTCAGCAATGGGGGATAACAATTACCAGTTTAAATGTTACTTACATGTCTTGGCAATGGTTACTACAATATACCCCTAATCTTATACTTTGTTATTTGTATCCAATTAATCTTTAAGACAGTTATTTAGCAGCAGTTGTTGTGAATACGTTTTTTATCCATACTATATATTTTCATGTATTTTTTTTTTTCCTCATTGCAATCTGAGTCTCACATTTCTTTGAATTATTGATGTTCATTAACCTTTACTATATCTGATGTAGGTTGATTAATTATTATACATGAACAATAATGTATAGATGCTTGTATCATTATTATTGAATTTTGTTGTTGGTTGTCATTACTACGCCAATGTAATCTATTTTTTTTTAATTATTTTGTGAGTGTCCCTGTTTATATTCACTGTTTTTTTTTTATTTTTGTTATTTGTGTTGTTAATTTGAGCTATCTGGCACTATCACATATCTATTGGCTTACAATGTCATTCTTATTTGCACTTTAATTTATGTGGATCACGTTCATGTGTTTTTTGTCTCAATTCCGCCATATTTAGCGAAATGTATGTATAGTGATGTTGTTATTAATTTTTTTGTCATAAACTGTTGCTGATATTTTAGTTTATTTGCATGATTACATCATGCTTGGTGACATGGGGAGAGATGTGGAGAACAGGTTCTCACACATTAGTTAGAATGTAGAATAAAATATAAAGTAAATCTTTGAGAGTTTAAATCAAGAGTTCAGGGTTAAATATTTGGGGGGTAGAGTCATTACGTTTTCTAGCAACCTGGGTTAGGGACTTGACATATGATACCTTAACCTTTGTTCCGAGTAGGGGAGAGTCGACAAAAAGATATATCACCGAACACAACCGAATGTGGCAAAGGGCGCTAACCTTTTAATGAGTTTATTTAAGTGGGTGGGGCACTAAGCCTGATGGAAAAAGTTTGAAGAAACGGGACGTGGGATAGATTAGGACAGTAGATTTCTAGATAGAGCCGAGTGGTCACAAGTAGATTACCAGTAGATATTAATGTTATTGTACTTAGTGGAATTGATGCTGGACTATATTGTATGTGCTGTACCTTGTGTTATAATAAATCTTACCATATACACGGAATACAAGTGCCTTTGTTATCGATACTACTGTACGGAGTTTGAAAGTGTCGGTATTTAGACATATATATATAATAGAACGAGTGGCTACAGTGTGAAAGAATCCTAGGCTGGCAATATACTAAACACCCAGCAGAAGTGGCACCTAAACCAGCACGCAACATAATTGGCACCTCCGATGAAAACTTGTGACCGCTGTTTGAGACTAGTCATTGTGGTTGATGCTGTTAGTTGGATCAAGTTGTTGAACAGTTTTATTGAAGATAAACAGGTTGTTTGAATTTAAGTAACTGCTCATGTGTATCGTAAATTTCAAGTAACATAGCAGTTGTTGTTTTGCTGACGTGGCTGTTGTACCTGAAGTAGCCGACGTATCTGACGTGGCTGTTGTACCTGAAGTAGCCGACGATCTGACGTGGCTGTTGTACCTGAAGTAGCCGACGTATCTCGACGTGGCTGATGTACCTGAAGTAGCTGACGTATCTGACGTGACTGTTGTATCTGAAGTATCTGACGTGGCTGATTACCTGAAGTAGCCAACGTATCTGACGAGGCTGATGTTTCTGACCAAATTAATTGTGCGGGTGAGCTACCTTTGCTTATACTGTTTGGATTATTCACCCGATTGTGTTTTAAGAGTGAATTAGTGTGGTGCATTCGAATATTGGATTACACAGTGTTTACAATTTCATATCGACGTTGGAATTGACGACTACAGAAAAGTTAACTCAATGTATTTTTATAGGTAGATTTAATTTCTTAGATAACTTCAGCTGAATAATCTGTTTGTTGTTCCTAGTGGAATTCTGTATTTCTTCGAATACAGTAGAGGTTAAAATAGGGTCCACTTGGAACAACTAAAACATATATATGTTGAATTAATTTTTTTAATTATTTTTTATAGTTTCCATTATTTAGGTACTTTGTATTGCTGTATTATTATTATTAGTTTTCTCTTTGGTGTTGTTCTTTTTTTCTGTTTAGTAGTTTTATATAGTTAGTTATTATTACTAGTACCCTCCGTTAATTTTGTATTAGGTATATATATATATATATAATCAGTGCCATGTCAACCCTGACGGCCTTAATAGAGGGATGGTAAGTCCCTCGGACTTACGGGGCAGGAGTTGCAAGCTTGGGTAACGGAGAGAGAACATAATTAGAGAGAGAAAGAGAAAATGTAGAAAGACAAAAACCGGATAGCCGACAGGGAATCTAAGAAATTAGAAGCGGAGAATGATAAAATTAGGCTACAAATAGAAAGGATTAGGGTTAGTGAGCCATCAGAATCGCCATATGCTTCCCCTATCGTCCTAGTTAAAAAGAAAACCGGTGACATTAGATTATGTGTTGACTATCGACAGCTGAATAAAGTTACCGTGCTGGACTCCTATCCAATGCCGAATCCAGAAGAACTTATGACGCGTTTAGCTAGGGCGAAGTATTTTTCTAAGTTAGATCTGGCTAGAGGGTACTGGCAAATACCTTTGACCCCAGAAGCTAAGCCACTGACAGCATTCATAACTCCATATGGCCTGTTCCAATGGAACTTCATGAGCTTTGGTTTGGTCAATGCGCCAGCTACTTTCAACAGAATGATGGCTAGGCTGTTTTCCCATAGACAGGACACCATCTACTACCTAGACGACATATGCATATTTCATGAGGACTGGGACAAACACATGCAGGGCCTCCGTGAGATTTTCGACATATTAAAACAACATAATCTGACTGTCAGACCTACTAAATTAGAGATAGGGCTGACAGAGGTGACCTTTTTAGGACACAAAGTAGGTAATAACTCAATACAGCCTGTAGACGATACTATATCCAAAATACTAAACATTGCGATACCATCATCAAAAAAACAAGTGCGCAGTTTATTAGGTCTATGTAATTTTTACCGAAAGTTTATTCCCAACTTCGCACACGTGACTGAGCCATTAGCCAGTTTAACCAAGAAAGGTGAGTCAAACAAAGTTGTGTGGACCGAGAAGTGTCAAGCGGCACTGGAGTCAATTAAGGTCGCGTTCACCCAACAACCTATCCTCAAATTACCCGATATCAGTAAACGATTCTTCCTTTCCACTGATGCCTCGGCAGTTTCTATTGGTGGCTCATTACAACAGGACCACAATGGGACGTTACACCCTGTATTGTTCGTCAGTCGTAAACTGTCCCCACCTGAAACCAGATATGCTACAATAGAGAGGGAGGGGTTGGCTATAGTATGGTGCATCACTAAGCTTGCCAGGTATCTCCTCGGTGCCCCTTCACTCTTCTGACAGACCATGCTCCTCTGGCTTTTATAAATTCAAAAAAATTAGGAAACCATAGAGTTGCCAGATGGTCACTTTTGTTACAGGATTTTAGCTTTAACATTCAGACCATTCCGGGCAGACAAAATGTATTGGCAGACACTCTGTCTCGCTGTGTTTGAGACTGGCATTTCGACTCAGCAATGGGGGATAACAATTACCAGTTTAAATGTTACTTACATGTCTTGGCAAATGGTTACTACAATATACCCCTAATCTTATACTTTGTTATTTGTATCCAATTAATCTTTAAGACAGTTATTTAGCAGCAGTTGTTGTGAATACGTTGCTTTTTATCCATACTATATATTTTCATGTATTTTTTTTTTCCTCATTGCAATCTGAGTCTCACATTTCTTTTTGAATTATTGATGTTCATTAACCTTTACTATATCTGATGTAGGTTGATTAATTATTATACATGAACAATAATGTATAGATGCTTGTATCATTATTATTGAATTTTGTTGTTGGTTGTCATTACTACGCACAATGTAATCTATTTTTTTTTAATTATTTTGTGAGTGTCCCTGTTTATATTCACTGTTTTTTTTTTTTTTTTTTTGTTATTTGTGTTGTTAATTTGAGCTATCTGGCACTATCACATATCTATTGGCTTACAATGTCATTCTTATTTGCACTTTAATTTATGTGGATCACGTTCATGTGTTTTTTGTCTCAATTCCGCCATATTTAGCGAAATGTATGTATAGTGATGTTGTTATTAATTTTTTTTGTCATAAACTGTTGCTGATATTTTAGTTTATTTGCATGATTACATCATGCTTGGTGACATGGGGAGATGTGGAGAACAGGTTCTCACACATTAGTTAGAATGTAGAATAAAATATAAAGTAAATCTTTGAGAGTTTAAATCAAGAGTTCAGGGTTAAATATTTGGGGTAGAGTCATTACGTTTTCTAGCAACCTGGGTTAGGGACTTGACATATGATACCTTAACCTTTGTTCCGAGAGTAGGGAGAGTCGACAGTAAAAGATATATCACCGAACACAACCGAATGTGGCAAAGGGCGCTAACCTTTTAATGAGTTTATTTAAGTGGGTGGGGCACTAAGCCTGATGGAAAAAGTTTGAAGAAACGGGACGTGGGATAGATTAGGACAGTAGATTTCTAGATAGAGCCGAGAGTGGTCACAAGTAGATTACCAGTAGATATTAATGTTATTGTACTTAGTGGAATTGATGCTGGACTATATTGTATGTGCTGTACCTTGTGTTATAATAAATCTTACCATATACACGGAATACAAGTGCCTTTGTTATCGATACTACTGTACGGAGTTTGAAAGTGTCGGTATTTAGACATATATATATAATAGAACGAGTGGCTACAGTGTGAAAGAATCCTAGGCTGGCAATATACTAAACACCCAGCAGAAGTGGCACCTAAACCAGCACGCAACATACAATTGGCACCTCCGATGAAAACTTGTGACCGCTGTTTGAGACTAGTCATTGTGGTTGATGCTGTTAGTTGGATCAAGTTGTTGAACAGTTTTATTGAAGATAAACAGGTTGTTTGAATTTAAGTAACTGCTCATGTGTATCGTAAATTTCAAGTAACATAGCAGTTGTTGTTTTGCTGACGTGGCTGTTGTACCTGAAGTAGCCGACGTATCTGACGTGGCTGTTGCCTACCTGAAGTAGCCGACGTATCTGACGTGGCTGTTGTACCTGAAGTAGCCGACGTATCTCGACGTGGCTGATGTACCTGAAGTAGCTGACGTATCTGACGTGACTGTTGTACCTGAAGTATCTGACGTGGCTGATTACCTGAAGTAGCCAAACGTATCTGACGAGGCTGATGTTTCTGACCAAATTAATTGTGCGGTGAGCTACCTTTGCTTATACTGTTTGGATTATTCACCCGATTGTGTTTTAAGAGTGAATTAGTGTGGTGCATTCGAATATTGGATTACACAGTGTTTACAATTTCATATCGACAAATTTGGAATTGACGACTACAGAAAAGTTAACTCAATGTATTTTTATAGGTAGATTTAATTTCTTAGATAACTTCAGCTGAATAATCTGTTTGTTGTTCCTAGTGGAATTCTGTATTTCTTCGAATACAGTAGAGGTTAAAATAGGGTCCACTTGGAACAACTAAAACATATATATGTTGAATTAATTTTTTTTAATTATTTTTATAGTTTCCATTATTATTTAGGTACTTTGTATTGCTGTATTATTATTATTAGTTTTCTCTTTGTGTTGTTCTTTTTTCTGTTTAGTAGTTTTATATAGTTAGTTATTATTACTAGTACCCTCCGTTAATTTTGTATTAGGTATATATATATATATATAATCAGTGCCATGTCAACCCTGACGGCCTTAATAGAGGATGGTAAGTCCCTCGACTTACGGGGCAGGAGTTGCAAGCTTGGGTAACGGAGAGAGAAACATAATTAGAGAGAGAGAAAGAGAAAATGTAGAAAGACAAAACCGGATAGCCGACAGGGAACTTAAGAAATTAGAAGCGGAGAATGATAAAATTAGGCTACAAATAGAAAGGATTAGGGTTAGTGAGCCATCAGAATCGCCATATGCTTCCCCTATCAGTCCTAGTTAAAAAGAAAACCGGTGACATTAGATTATGTGTTGACTATCGACAGCTGAATAAAGTTACCGTGCTGGACTCCTATCCAATGCCGAATCCAGAAGAACTTATGACGCGTTTAGCTAGGGCTGAAGTATTTTTCTAAGTTAGATCTGGCTAGAGGGTACTGGCAAATACCTTTGACCCCCAGAAGCTAAGCCACTGACAGCATTCATAACTCCATATGGCCTGTTCCAATGGAACTTCATGAGCTTTGGTTTGGTCAATGCGCCAGCTACTTTCAACAGAATGATGGCTATGGGCTGTTTTCCCATAGACAGGACACCATCTACTACCTAGACGACATATGCATATTTCATGAGGACTGGGAACAAACACATGCAGGGCCTCCGTGAGATTTTCGACATATTAAAACAACATAATCTGACTGTCAGACCTACTAAATTAGGAGATAGGGCTGACAGAGGTGACCTTTTTAGGACACAAAGTAGGTAATAACTCAATACAGCCTGTAGACGATACTATATCCAAAATACTAAACATTGCGATACCATCATCAAAAAAACAAGTGCGCAGTTTATTAGGTCTATGTAATTTTTACCGAAAGTTTATTCCCAACTTCGCACACGTGACTGAGCCATTAGCCAGTTTAACCAAGAAAGGTGAGTCAAACAAAGTTGTGTGGACCGAGAAGTGTCAAGCGGCACTGAGTCAATTAAGGTCGCGTTCACCCAACAACCTATCCTCAAATTACCCGATATCAGTAAACGATTCTTCCTTTCCACTGATGCCTCGGCAGTTTCTATTGGTGGCTCATTACAACAGGACCACAATGGGACGTTACACCCTGTATTGTTCGTCAGTCGTAAACTGTCCCCACCTGAAACCAGATATGCTACAATAGAGAGGAGGGTTGGCTATAGCATGGTGCATCACTAAGCTTGCCAGGTATCTCCTCGGTGCCCCCTTCACTCTTCTGACAGACCATGCTCCTCTGGCTTTTATAAATTCAAAAAAATTAGGAAACCATAGAGTTGCCAGATGGTCACTTTTGTTACAGGATTTTAGCTTTAACATTCAGACCATTCCGGGCAGACAAAATGTATTGGCAGACACTCTGTCTCAGCTGTGTTTGAGACTGGCATTTCGACTCAGCAATGGGGGATAACAATTACCAGTTTAAATGTTACTTACATGTCTTGGCAATGGTTACTACAATATACCCCTAATCTTATACTTTGTTATTTGTATCCAATTAATCTTTAAGACAGTTATTTAGCAGCAGTTGTTGTGAATACGTTTTCTTTTATCCATACTATATATTTTCATGTATTTTTTTTTTTTTCCTCATTGCAATCTGAGTCTCACATTTCTTTTTGAATTATTGATGTTCATTAACCTTTACTATATCTGATGTAGGTTGATTAATTATTATACATGAACAATAATGTATAGATGCTTGTATCATTATTATTGAATTTTGTTGTTGGTTGTCATTACTACGCACAATGTAATCTATTTTTTTAATTATTTTGTGAGTGTCCCTGTTTATATTCACTGTTTTTTTTTTTTTTGTTATTTGTGTTGTTAATTTGAGCTATCTGGCACTATCACATATCTATTGGCTTACAATGTCATTCTTATTTGCACTTTAATTTATGTGGATCACGTTCATGTGTTTTTTTGTCTCAATTCCGCCATATTTAGCGAAATGTATGTATATAGTGATGTTGTTATTAATTTTTTTGTCATAAACTGTTGCTGATATTTTAGTTTATTTGCATGATTACATCATGCTTGGTGACATGGGGAGAGATGTGTGAGGAGAAATAGGTTCTCACACATTAGTTAGAATGTAGAATAAAATATAAAGTAAATCTTTGAGAGTTTAAATCAAGAGTTCAGGGTTAAATATTTGGGGGGTAGAGTCATTACGTTTTCTAGCAACCTGGGATTTAGGGACTTGACATATGATACCTTAACCTTTGTTCCGAGAGTAGGGAGAGTCGACAAAAGATATATCACCGAACACAACCGAATGTGGCAAAGGGCGCTAACCTTTTAATGAGTTTATTTAAGGGTGGGGCACTAAGCCTGATGGAAAAAGTTTGAAGAAACGGACGTGGGATAAGATTAGGACAGTAGATTTCTAGATAGAGCCGAGGAGTGGTCCACAAGTAGATTACCAGTAGATATTAATGTTATTGAACTTAGTGGAATTGATGCTGGACTATATTGTATGTGCTGTACCTTGTGTTATAATAAATCTTACACCATATACACGGAATACAAGTGCCTTTGTTATCGATACTACTGTACGGAGTTTGAAAGTGTCGGTATTTAGACATATATATATAATAGAACGAGTGGCTACAGTGTGAAAGAATCCTAGGCTGGCAATATACTAAACACCCAGCAGAAGTGGCACTTAAACCAGCACTTAACACCTATAATGATACTGCAACCTAAATGGGTCATTTTTATCTAGAGAAATAATTACAGCATGTTGCAAAGAGCCAGTTTAGTCAGGAAAAGTGCAACAGTTCATCTGCTTTAAAGGAGCTAAGCAGTAAAGAATATCTTGCTAGATGTTCTGAGTTATCTGGTCAGATGGATGTGGGATCAAATCATAGGTAAATACGAAAAGTTCAGGTAAATATTTCTTTTCCGGTGTAATTTTTTTTTTTTTTTACAACTTACAGAGATAATCTATTGTGCCAAACTTGACTTAGACAAAAAAGTTTTGATAAAACTCTAATAATGATAATCTGAATGTATTTCATTGCTTATTTGGTTACGCTGGTTCGACTCCAGTCCCAGGCCATTATTAAATTTGATATTTAAGGATTGGACAAACATTTGCCTGGTGGTCCATAACCAATTAGAACAATGATCTACAAAAGATGTTATTTAGGCACTAAAATATTGTATCTATCATTTTATGATTTAGTGTAATAATTTGTTTGTGCAAGGCCAATGTTTTTAATAATGTGTGTTCCTTTTCTCATCAAAATTGTATTAATATCAAGTTGAATTGGGCCAAGATGTTACTTACCATGAAAGGTTCTTCCAGAAGGGGTCATAGGGGCAGATTAAGTGTAGTAATCATCTGTTTCAGCAACTGGATTTTGGGGTTAGAACAACGCCCAGCCGCCTTTACTTCCCTAACTTAAAGTCAGGTATCCATTTAAAGCTGGGTGGACTATACCGTATATATATCACTGTACTCATATAGACTTAATAAGAGAACATTTACAGAGTAAAAAATGTGCCCCTGCTAAAAAATTTACATATCAAAATTTTATTATGTTTTTCCAATCTGTTTCTCAAAGCCCAGGGCTTTCAAGGACAAACAAAATGCAACATGTTTATTTAAACTTGTTAAGAACAGTCTTGATAACTGCAGAAATAAATGCAAACAGTCAACATTATGTACATATTTACAGCTTAAAAGTAAAAACTTCCAACAATTAAAACTGTAACTTCACTTATTAATATGCATAAAAATGCATTACAATAAAAGTATATTTACCAATTCATTTGTCTAACAATCTCAAATACAAGGCGAATCATTCTAGCAATTACTTCATTAAAAGGTGAATCTTGGACTAGCATATGGACTAAAATATTTATCAACATAATTCAAAATGATGATGTCATCTAGATATTGTGCATCTTTTAACCATTTTTATTATTAAAAAGAAATTATGCTTTAATTAAGGCTTTTTCAAGCCTTTGTGTGATGCAAGAACAATTCATTCAAAATAAGGTATTAAAAAACAACTAAACAAGCTCCATGAGCAAGTACATGTAATTTTAACTTCTGTTTCATATAAAAATAGATGAATTTCAGACATACTGAAATTGATATGCATAAAAAGAAAAACACCTCCATAACACTCAACATAATAACAAAAATGCCCTATTGATGCTGTAAAACTAAATAATATAAAGTGACTTTAATTATATATGCATACAATATGTACATGTTAATGTGTATTTTTATTTATTAATAAAGTTGTTCAATTTTTTTTTATCTGAAGGGAAGTTAATCAGTTTAAATTTCAACAAAAGTAATCAGAAAACAAAGTAACTAAAGTGTGTCACTGTCATCTAGGTAAGTTTGCCTCCACTCTTGTTCCTGAAACTTTTTAACAGAATTTCCCCTGCTCTGCAACCCATGTCCAGATGTCTGTGCCATGGGGTCTGATTGGTACAAAATTGTCTTAGTAGGAGGTTCTTGAGGATAGTCAGTTCTGCCAGCTTCTTGAGCTCTGGACACACCATGCCAGGCAACTGGCTGTGTGGGCATAGAAGTCAAATGAGGTGGATATGCTCGGAATCCAGTCGGTCCCCTTAAGTTTAGTTGTGATGCTGACGTAATATTATTTGAAGCCTGATTTTGAGGGACAGGGTGATTTAATGCAGATGAGGATGAGTATGATCGTGAAGAGATTTTCATCTGGCCTTCTCTTTCTGAAGAGTTCCTATCTATCAGATAATTATCTCCTCTATTATGGGTGTGCAAAGTGCTACCAATCTCATCCCTGAACTGTTCTTTTGCTCCCATCTGTTGCTGAGCAGTTGTTCTTTCATAGTTATCAAAAGAATCGCCGCCAGCAAATCTAGAGTAACCAGGGGGTTCTTGCACTGGGACATTCTGTTTTTGATGGAGAGCTGCACAAGTTATGAGGTCATTGCGATTCAAATGCTGGTGTCCTGTCAAAGCAGTGTCAACAGTATTGTGTAAAGTGTTTTTAGATATTAGTGATGCCGAGTTTTGTACAGATGATGGTGGGTGACGAGGTAATCTTGAGGTCTGATCAGACACATTCTGGGTAGGATACTTATTTACATCCTGATACTGTGAAATGGGAGGGTGGACATTGACATGTGTCTGGTGGACATTGACATGTGGCTGATGAGGATGATTGGTATACAACTGGCCAAGTGGTTTATTTTTTGTTGAATCCAAAATCAAATTTGAAGAATAATTCTGTTCCGGATTTCTTCTTTCTTCTGGAAAATTTTTACTGGTTTCAGAATCTAATCTGCCTTTTGGAAAAGAATCAGGTAGATTTTGCTCATACGAATAGCTGTTTTTTTTTCCAGATGGTATGGTACTTGATGGATGTTGTCTATCTGGTCTTTGGGTGTTAGAGTAACTTAAATTTTGATTGGATGTAAATTGGCTTTGTTGGTTTCTCATCTGGGCTGATTTTACAGGTCCAGTTAAAGGTGTGCTAGCCATTTGAGGCTGTGGATTAACTGGTCCTGAGAGCGTTGATGGAAGAACTGGTTTTTCTGGTGAATAAGGCGAATTTAAAAAGCTGTCTGAAGATTCATTAAAGGTTCCCACATCCTCTAAATCTCCCAGTTTCCTCCATACAACCTTTTAGAAGAGATTAAAAAATCTTATTATTCTTTGGATGAAAAAATTTGACTTCAAAAATACCAAATACATGTAAACTTTAACCAGAACAATTTTTTAATAAAAAAAGAGTAACAGAAAAATATATGGTTATTATAAAATATTTGAGAAATGAGCATATAAAAGTGCTAAGACTTGTATTTACATGAATTAGTAAATTAGAAAGAAGACTTGCAGCATTTTTATTTATTGAAATGGTTATCCGCAACTCACATTACACATTTCTCTAACAATAGCTTTTTCTGGATCATCTAAATCTTCATCCTGGTAAGGAATTTTTTCAAGCTCCTCATGAACTTGAAGCACCTACAGAAAACATTGAATTCTACTCTAAAACATGTCACATACAACAACTAACACTTGTAATTGAGATGGCAGGGGATGAAAATGCAAGTATTAATATAATGACTTTATCTGACACTATCTTACACTAATGTGTTAAAAAAATCCTAATATTTAAAGTTTGATAAAGTAATACATTTTGATGGGAAAAACAACATCTTTGAAAACATTTTAAAGATTACTAATATTTATTGAAAAGAAAACTCCAAGTATAATTGACTAAATCAAATTGACTAATTTTATTTTGGAATCCTGGGAACACCATGTCTTTACCCAGTGTCGATGTCATTATTATTCTCAAAATCACTGCCATCTCTCAATAATTAATACATCTATAAAATCATAATCTAAAAAAACATACTCCAACAACAAACACATAGAAATCTTCTGTGTTCTTGACAATTCTAAATTATGTCAACATTTATCATTCAAATATTTTAACGCACAATATTAGTATACACAGAGAATAAATAGACTATTGCACCGAAATTTTAAAAAATGCTATAAAATTGAATAACTGTAAAGATTGCTCAAATTATGAAAACTTCACTAAATGATTTCATGGTGATCAGATTATAAAAAAAGAAGAAAAAATTACATCAACTTCTAAACTGCTAAAAAAAATATAATTATAATGAAGATGTTGTTGACGTTAATACACAAACCTTCATGGCATGCACAACAGCTTCTGGCTTGCCAGTTACTGATGACTTAAGATGACCAGGAACAGACCCATGCACTGACTACAACATGCAAAATTGGACAAATAATATATAAAAAAGAAATAATAGTATTCACATTCAGTAGCATATGTTACTTTAGAAATCTATTTTCAAACCCTTTCCAATGCTGAATACTCTAAAATCTGTGTTCGCCTTGGTGCAAAACACTAAAAAAGAAATTTTCTATCTGTGCTGATTTATTGTTTCGATCTCTGGTGACCTCAGGATGCCAAAGTTGAGAGCCTCTTTTAATGTACTATTTTAGCAGCCCTTACAGATTTGTGCTTATTTTAATGAAATTTTTTATCTCTGTAAGTGTGTATTTTTACCTGCTCTCGCCTAAGATTACGGTAATTGTTCTTGAGCTATTTAGGTGGGGAGGTATTGGAGGGGCCAGCAAATGAAGGGTTGGGTAGTTTTATTATCTTTGTAAGTAGGAATGTTTAGGGGTGTTGCGGTTGGAGCTAATAAAACAAGTGAAAGAGAGCTACTAAAATTGTGTTAAGCACTGAAGACTTTTTTTTTTTATTTTTTCAAAAAATTTTAATCAGCAAGCCTAAATGTAAAATTCCATGTTTTTTGAGACATTTTCATTTAAATTAAATAAAAATATTCACAGACAACAAATTAAAATAAATAAAAAAATTCTGACCTGGTCATTAATAGAGAACGACACATTTCCACCTTCAGATCCACCTTGCATCCAGTTTGGACCCATTCGATCAACTCTCTGGTGATAAGAATTAAAATAATTAAATTTATAATTATATTTAAAGGAAATCCTAAATTAATGAAATTAAAAATTACAAGACAAACTAAAAAATTTTTGTTTCCACTTTTTAACAAACAGCACAATACTAAAAATAAATGTCATTACTTGTGTGAGCAGTTTTTTCTCCTCCTCAAGTCTCTGCACTTTTAATTCAAGTTCTTTTATGTAATTGGCAACTGAACTGGATCCTGTAGAGATTGGTAATTTTTAATATATTAATATTATAAAAAAGATATATGAAAAAAGATTAAGTACTGCCAGTAAAATATGCATTTAAAGCAGAAAAATTAACAACACATGTATCACATTAAAGTAAGGGTAGTAACTTGCCACTTGTAAATGCATTTAAAGTAGAGGCACCAGGAGTGGGAGTTGTTGAACCATTGGTATCCATACCAACTATCCCATCCTCCTAGCCAGTTAGGTGTGTACCATTGCTGCTTCCATCTCCTTCATCTCTGTCCCCAGTCATTAAGTAGTCGAACTCTTGATCAAGAAATAGACATAATTCTTTAAGTTCCAAATTTTCAGTGATCAATTCTGTTTGTCTACTCTCCAACTCTCTCAGCTTCTCCTGATAAACAGCAACCTGTTATAAGAAAAATAAAATCAACCTTTAATAAAATTGAGCTGAATCATGGAATATTTTCTGTTATATAAAAAATTTAACTTTAAAACCTTATTCCCCCTACCTCCTCCTCATAACACTAGCAGTGTATCTGCCAAATCTTTGCCATTCACGAGCCAACTTTCGACCCGTTGTCTATCATCCATCTAAGAAGCAGCACAAGTCACGTAGCTCTTGATTATCATCCTGCAGCTCTTGATTACCTCCTTTAAGCCTCTTAGTTCCAAAACGAAAATTTGAAATCTTCTGTTAACATCTTTTAACGATATTGCCATGTTCACTCAAAGGGTTTTATAGTCCCCTTCAACTCTTCTTAAAATACGGACTAAATCTTCAACACCTGAAATTTTACAAAATAAAAGCTAACAGAATAATTTTTTCCAGAAATAATGGAATCAAATAGAAATGAAAAACAAATTTTTACCAAAAATAAAATTGTAAACTCTAAATAGATATACTGTAAACTTGACTATTATTAAAATATATGTTAGTTGAAAATATATATGCTACTTGATTTCAAAAAAGAGTTCTAAAAAATTTAATAAGTAAGCTGCTTAATTCATTTAGCCTGCAATGTTGAGTAAGTAAAAAAAAGTATAACAAAAACAAACAGTACCCTCAAATCAATTCTAGATTCAGGTTAATTCATCTGAGAACTACTAGCAAAATAAAACTCATCCGGTGAAGATGAATCTCTTCAAAGTTTTTCAGTTAAAAAAATTGGAAAATGATATTTAAAAACAACAATAACCTTTTCTTCTCAGTTCATCATCAGTTAATTTTGACAGAGTAGACACTGATGGGCTTGGAGATATTTGTTTCAAAACTGGTATTTTTTCATTTTTAACTACACTGTTACTTGTAGATTGACTAGACATGCTAGATGGAGTTGATGGTGCACTTGGACGTTGAGTCTCCCACTCCATTCTTGAGAAGTAATTTGACATAAAAAAAGTGATTTAAAAAACATCTTGATACATTTCAATTTACAAACACTGTGTGTAAACAATTTATTACAAACTTAAGGAAGTTGAAATATTTTAATAGATATTTCACACGAAAATCAATTTTATGATTATTTTCACAATCTTTGAAAAAATGAGAATACTGCAAAAAATCTGTCAGTTATAAAGTGATTTTTTCCGCTTTCATATTTCTATTTTATCCTACAGAAAAACACAAGAATGAGAAAATATATCAGAGATATATTTTGAAATTCAATCGATTAAAACACATAATGCCACAGGTAAGAACATTTTAGGACAGGTGATACAAAACTGTGATGTAACCCAGATAAACTGGGACATAGTAACCAAAGACCAAAGATAATGGGGAAAAGCAAAAAAAAAAAAAATTTTTTTTTGAGATTTTAATTGACTTAACATGACATTTCTGGTACTAGAAAAAGTTTTAAAATACATGTCCATTGTTTTAAAAAACTGAGTTTTGAAAAATTGTATTACTAAGTCTGAAACTGCAGGCTATTTGGATGTGACATAAAGTGGATGTCACAGACATTGTATATAGATACCAATATGGGCTTTGGGTGTGGCCAGACATGTGACCATAGTTATATGGACATTAAATGTGGGAGTGTAATTGTGGGATATCTCCAATCAGGTTAATCCATCATTTCAAATGTCTGTTTTTTTTTCAAATGTATATTTCTGGGTTAATCCTCCATACAGGTGGGATATTGTGTAATTGGAGATTATAGATTAATTTTTATACTAAACGTTATCGCAGGTCATGTGATTTCTGACCAGTGACATCATAGTATGGTCTGAGTGAGTGTATATAAGCGATAATTTTTACTTGTGTAAGTTAGTAGCAGAGGGGTAGACAATTTGATAGGGACCAGACATATAGAGTGTGCGGATGTTGTCAGTAGACGTGTTCTTTTGTAGCTGCAAGTAGGGATGTGTCACCTAAGGATTTCAGGCAAAAGGCCAAAAAATAAGGCTAAAAAACTCGTCCCTGTTAATGTACTGGGTTGTCATAACAGCCAGTATTAGGAGTAATATTTCATAACATTTGTTTTACACATATAATACAATAAGCCCAGCAATACTTTGGAATTTATAACACACTGTCAGTGCATTTGATATCAAGATCTTTATACCTGCATGCATAATCATACACTGACCACACTCTGAGATAATTTCCTTGCTTATGATTATGGTGAAAAGTACTGACAAATACTGATGCAAAAATTAGTACAGACAAAGTAGTCAGAAATACAAAACATCACAGAATAGAAAGCTCTCTCTACATGTGCAACTTATAGTATGTGTGGAGAAATAATATAGTCTAAGTTTGATGACGCAATTCGCTAGGCTCCGCCCACCGCAGTATCTATGGCGTCATTCCGCCATCTTGAGTGTAAATATTGGGAGCTTTAGTGTATACGTCATTTGGTACAAATGACGTATATTAACCGACAGTTGGGAGCACATGCTTTGTTTTATAGTTAGTCTAGCTGTGGGCATCTATGTAGATGGATGCATATTTACAGTTTGCTTTTGTACTCCTCCTGATTCTACCTTTATGTCAGTTCATGTTCAAGTATTAAATGATTGTTTGATGTTACTTCACTGGAGTTAACTTCGTGATTTGTGTTGTCTGATTTATTACACCCTCTACAAGCATCATCATTAAAAGGATCCGTAACAGTATGTATCTAATATAGTTTGAAAGATTGTGTACACAGTCCTACATACTTTCAATGCAAAAATAGGTTAACACAATCTTACATTACTGCTCTCAAATTATTGATTGCACTGGCCATTGCATCAAAATAAAAAAAATCAAAAGCAAATAAGCCAAAAGGAAAGCAGTCTAAAAGTACTGACTAGCTGGACAGTAAAGTGAAAATATGGACAATACAAAAATTAGTACAGACAAGGGGGGGGGGGCAAAAATAGAAACTGACCATGCAAAAAAACAGATGTCTGGTAACCCTAAAGAAATGAAGTTTTTTTTTAATAAGAATTTTTTTAATACAGTCTGTTTAGCTATATCTGTGTCAATAATCTGATGACATGCCAAAGAAGTAAAATACTTTTGTATTGTGATTCATGTGACATTACAATTTACATTTGTCAGAAGTAAAAAACAATGCTTAGTTGTTCAGGAATCATTATTTCATATTTTGATGTTAGTGTAGGCCTAAAACACAGTTTTGGTTGACAATTTGGTTGTGTTTTGGTTAACTGAAATATACAAACGCTATTTAATTGTATAATTCAGTCATCCAAATTTTCAACTTAAAAGTAAAAAGCAAAAGGCTAAAAGTAAAAGGATTATTACTTTCTTGGCTCCTAGTTGACATAGTCATAAGACATAGCCATAGGCTAATGACATTAAGGTAAACAAAGTAAAACCTAATAGTAAAACTAGTAAGAGTAAGTCTAAGAATTAGTTATTTACTGACTTAGTAACTAAGTTGGCTAAACCCAATTACCGTTTGAAGTACTAAATTTGTAAATAATATGTTAAAGTTTAAGTGAATGCCCTAAAAATAAAATAAACCTAAATTAGCCTATCAAGATCTGATAATACGGTAGGTACTATGATATCCGTGCCCAAACGACCCGGAAATAGCCTTGAAAATCTCCGTATGCTACATAAGCCATGTTTGGCAACAGTTAGAACCAGTGGTACTGTGATTTTCTGAAACGCTTTAATTTACTCATTATTTTATTTTTACTTTGCCATAATTTTAAAAGAACTTATCCTTAAGTTAATCTGTGTGAATTTTTTTGTTAACTACGCCATCTTCGTTTTGAGGAATCAACATTTCAAAATAAGGTAAGATAAATTTTGCTTTTATTTTTTAATTAGGTCGCGACCCAATGTTTTTATTGATCGATCAACTGTTAATATATTCTAAATATCTTATTTAATCATTTTTATGTTGATTGACTGCTCAAAAAATTAAAAAACCGTGTTCTTGACGAGTCGCTTATTTGCCGATAAAAGTTACCTATTATCGATAACGGCAACCGCGGGCAGCGCTAATCTTAACATTAAATCCATACATAGTAATCCTTCAAAATCAATATTTTTTAACTGCCATCCTTTAACAAAGTTACGTTTTTTTTAATCTAGTATGTGTTCTGAATATAAAAACACTAATATTTTTATCCACAGTAGTATCTGGTAGAAATATATTGTGTGTTATGTCAAACTACTATAAGTAATAAGTCTAATATATCAATAAAATTATGCTATAATTTAATTTTTTTAAATATTCATTGGAGCCTTATAACAGTAGTGATTTTTACTCAGGTTAAACATTTATTTCAGAAACTTTTTAAAACATTAACTTCTTTTATTTTATTTTCAGGAAAATGGAAAATACAAATACTCTAAAGTTGAAGAATTTAAAGGACATGGAGAATCTTCTTGAGTCTCATAAAGATAGCAAATTCACAAATGGATTTATTTTCTACATTTTCCTGCAACTAGGAAAAAATGTTAGTAAAACAGCTGAGCATGTAGTGACAATGGCAGAAAGTAATTGCCATATTACTTCTGTAAAAGTAAAGTATCTAGAATTAATGAACAAGTAAAGCTCTATAAAAGAAATATCCATAACAATTGGAATAACATTGTGGAGTTCTTTGATTCTGAATTCAAGTTTCCTGAAAGGAAACATACATTACCATCATTACAGCCTAAACATCCTCCCTTCATTTCTCCTGTTAAAACCAGGATTGAAAGAGACTGCCAGTCATGCAAATATAAAAGACAGACTAACAGTGAACTGTTGGCTGTGAATAGAAAATTAAACTTCTGACGAAGATTTGAAATGAGAGAAAGGATAAGAATAAAAAAACTTACCAAGTCAAGAGGGTAAATGATTTAATTAAAAGAAAAACCTCCAGAATTTCAAGGTATCAGTTGAAAACAAAACAACTGGAAGAAGTGCTCTCAAGTCTTCATAAATCTTTGAAGAAGTCACACTTGAAGTGTCAGTTCCTTCTTAAGGAAAACACTAAATTGAAAAAAGAAATTGCCACCCGGTAAAATGTATGCAGCAGCGCTACAAACCAAAATTGAGAGCCATGACTACACTGTCTACAGCATGGAGAAAAAGATGGAGTCTTTGACCGAAGAAATATTAGAGTTGAAGAAGGTTTTGTCTGCTAAAGAGAACAAGAAGCAATTCCATTCTAAAATTCGGCTGATCATTTACAGCTGCATTGAATGCAATGTACCAGTAAACTCTATTTCTAAGGTTATAACGGCTTGTGCATCATTATGTCCAAATGTTACAATTGAAAGTCTGCCAAATGCATCAACAATTGCTCAGATGAGCAGGGAAATGGGCGCTATTGCAGATCTTCAGCTTGTTGATACTTTGATTGTGGCTGACTGTGCAACTTTGGCTTTTGATGCTACTTCTTTGAAAGGTAGCCATATTAACCAAATTCATTTTGGCACAAAAAATAATATTTTGACTGCTAGCATTGCAGAACTACCTGGAGGTAAGGCAGAGGATTACGTTCAGCATATTTTGCAGACTTTAGATGACTTAGCTGAAACATATAGTGTTTTTTACTCTGTCAATAAAGACCCTGTTAAAAGGCAAATCTGTGGGAAAATTGTTTCAACCCTCACTGACAGAGCATCAGCTAATCATGCAGCTATTTCACAACTTAATGTTGTACTTGAAACTGAGCTGCTTGAGCTACACTGTCATCTACATCCACTGGATGGAATAGCGAGTGAAGTCAGAAAGAATTGACCAAAACAGGACATGATCACAAGTAAGACATATGGTTCAGACTGTAAAGCAGCAAATCTTCTTTACTCCATTTCAAAGTTGAGGTAAGTATTTTACTATTTAGCCAAACAAACGTAAATTAAGTATAAATTCTACATATTTTTATATGCTATTCAATGTATAATATATTTAAATTTTCAGATACAAAGCCAAGGGTGACCCATCAGGTTTCAAGTCCTTCTTAAAGAAAAATGGACTTCCATGTAGTACTTTTCCTAGGTATGTGGGCAATAGGCTTCATATACTGTTTCACTCATCTGGAGTGGTGTACAGACATAAGCAGTTGCTCATTCAGTACCTAGAAAAGTATTGCAACAATACAACTACTTTGAGAAGTGCAATACTGGAAGACTTGAAGAATGACATCTTGATGGCTCAACTTCTAGGTGCTGGGACTTTGGGGAAAATGGTGACTGGGCCATGGATGGCCATTGTATATGGATCTGAATGTCAAAGAAATCATCTTGATATGGTAAATCTATTTTTTTAAATAGACAAGACTTAATATACTTATTTATTAAACTGATATTCTAGTTATTTCAAAATTTAATTTATTTTTAATTTAAGGCACAACAAATTAAGACAGCTGTAAGTTTCATTGAAAGAATTGCTGCTGAGCCAGAATATTTAATCAGCACCACATTTGATGCATTTGGACGGCCTCTTATTTTAGATGACACGTTGTCTGCATTGTTAATAGTCGACAATACAAATTTTGTCCAACTCAATGAAATAATAAATCTAGTGGCCACTGCCACGTCAAATGTTTTAAATAGACAAATGTCTCGCTATTTATTTGGCGATCTTGCAGATCCAACAGAGGAACTGAAGGTCAAAGCAGCCAGTGCTCCTGCCCACAACATTTGGGCTGAACGTACATTGGGGATAATAGACTCTCTAGCACGAAGAGCCCCTAATGCCAGCATTTCTTTTCTGGATGGAAAGGCAAAATTTCAAGTGAATAAAACATTAGAATGGCTAAGCACAAAGCCCACAGATGAGCAGGATGCCATTGTTAAATTTTCGATCAAAGAGGTGCTACAATAAGGACAATCAGTAAAGAGAGAAAAGGTCAAATGGAAGCGGCCATCTGTGACAGATTAAAAGAAAAAGGGCAGAAGAGAGACATGGTACACAGATCAAGAGTAGGCAAGGAGATAAAGTTTCTGCTCGAACAAAATGTCCCTAATTTGATGGAGCAGAAAATCTTTCTAGCTTTAAGTGCCTATCAAAAAAATAAAGTAAAAGATCTCTTGGATTCAAATCCTAACAAAATTGAAGGCGCTCGCTTTCAGCACATCTGGAATGTGGATGGACAAGATACCCTTTTTCAAGGAAAGATTATCATGAAGTCAGCATCTCCAGGGAAAAAAATCAGGATAGCTTACTGGAAAATGCATGAAAATGAAGAGGATGCCGAAGATGTAAAACTAACTTTAGAAAGTATTTTAACAGATGCTGTTCTGAATGATTTAATTTTTTTTTAACTTGAATTAATTCTATGTAATGCCCTTGCATCTTTTTCTAATCATTTCCTTTTATCATTAAATAATGATTTAGTCATAGGCTGTAAAAACACCTGTATCAATGTAATTTTTTTATGAATTGCTGGGAAACGTATGATATAAAAATTTTCACTGGTGACTTATTCTCTTTTATTGCTTTGTAAATTTGGCTCTTTCACATATCTTTTCTTATCACATGTGTGAAGTGGTTTTCATTTAAGAATGAAATACATTTTATTTAAATCCATGATTTTATTTGGCAAAAAATTTCAGTTTTGTCAAGTGTTAAAACTTTTTTAATATGACATACATAATTTAAATTGACTATTTATTGTTTGTATAATTGCATGCAGTAATCTTAATTATTTCTTAAAATTTGCTTTGTCATTCAACAATGAAATATGCACAATTATTTTTGCACTGAAGCATGCATCTTGGAATTTTTAATCTATGTTTCTTTGTAAATTTAGTATTTTTATCCTTTCGCCTTGTAGTAATGATTTTTTTTGTTATTCATTTTTAAACCAATATGATTTTAGTTGATTTTCATTGCAAAATGAAATGCATGCAGCCACTTATGTTTGGTGAAAATTGTAGGCTTGTATCATTTTTACTTAGTTTTTGCTGCTTTCAAGTATTTTTCATTTCTAAAATTGTATAGCACTTGTATTTGTTTTTTTTTAAGTGCCTAGACTAATATCACTTAAATATGTTTAATTGACCTTATTTTAAAAGTCAATAGGATGCTTTATCAGTGGTGAAAATTTGAGCTTGCTAGCTTAAATGGTTCAAAAGTTGTGTCAGTTTTAGTAGCCCAATCTCAAAACCCAGGCCGCAATTTTTTTTGAGTTATTCATCATATTGCCTTATAATAATGATTTTTTTTGCTAGTCATTTTTAAACCAATATGATTTTAGTTGTTTTTCATTGCAAAATGAAATGCATGCAGCCACTTATGTTTGGTGAAAATTGTAGGCTTGTACCATTTTTATTTAGTTTTTGCTGCTTTCCAGTATTTTTCATTTCTAAAATTGTATAGCACTTGTATTTGTTTTTCTTTAAGTGCATAGACTAATATCACTTAAATATGTTTAATTGACCTTATTTTATAAGTAAATAGGATCATTTATCAGTGGTGAAAATTTGAGCCTGCTAGCTTAAATGGTTCAAAAGTTATGTCAGTTTTAGTAGCCCAATCTCAAAATTCGGGCCACAATTTTCTTGACTTTTTCTATAGTAAAAAAAGGCCTGTTTTTCGGCACAAGAAATTGAATATCTCAATAACCAAAAGACATACATACTTAAACAAGGTATCATTTTAAAGCATTTTTAGAGCTCTATTGATCTATGTATGATTTGACATGTTATATACATTTTGAATTTTTTATCAAAGTACCTAAATACGGTAAGTGTTAACGCGAAAGTACTTTTGACTATTTTTATTGGTCGTATTTTGATGTGCGTTATGGATGTTTAAAACATAAGATTATCTTAAAGATAGCAGATGTAATTTTGATACCAATGAATAAGATGATTGAATGAATGATGACGATTATGATGTTTATGCCATTTATGCCCATCCAACTTCTAGCGCAGTACTAGTCTAGCCCAAGGTAAAACTTAACTGTAACAATCTTTGGTAATAATTTATGGTAGCAAAGTTTTCCAAAGAAGAAAAATCTTACCATGCATCAATATCCTTTAAGTTGTCACGAAAGAAAAATAATCAAAACATATAAAAATGAAAAAACAGTCTTTTTTTTTACACTTTTTATAGCCCATCAATGTTTGTATGGAACAAATAATATGGCGGAAATGGTTCACGGGGAATCCCCACAAGGTGGCGCTACTACGATAATTAGGATTTTCTTTATTTGCCGTAAAATATTTTTGGTTATCACCCATAGAACCTGATAAAACTTTTTTTTCTGAAAAAAGAAAATTAAGGAAGGAATAGCAGACTATTCACCCCCCCCCCCTTCCAGGCAAAATAGTTTGCTAAGCGAAGGGTCCATAAAAGCTATAAGGAATAAAACATTTTTTTTAATTTTATTTATAGCAACCTATATAAGCTTCCTTTTAGTGGATCTTCTCAATGAACATGTTTTTCTTGTAACAGCCCCTAATACTACTAAACATTTGTAAACCATAGAAGTATAATTGACAAATTTCTTTTTTTTTTTTGGATGTAGAGGTGATGATTTAATTATTATTTAATGTTATTTGTAAGTGGGATTTTAACCCATGTAACTGCTTGCAGATCAGGCTTAAGAATGAGGCACCACACAATAACCCACTAAGGTAATATGGCAGGTTCTATTAGCCCCATCTGCAAGCTTCAGCTTGATCTACATGTGGGTTGCAAGTTCAAAGTCCAGTAATCTACTGAAATCTTCACAGATGGTCATGCAGTATATGCTCAGCTATTGACGTGAGGGGTCCCTGATTCGATCTCTGGTGAGGACCATTAGACATTTCAAGTCTTGGTGAAAATCCCCCACTATATCTCCGGATGTGCCTAAATGGCCAGTGCACTATTGCTAATGATGGGGATGAAAAACTGATACCATATTATTAGTGGCTTATAGGATCTAAGAGATTTCATCTCATCTTTACAGGGAGTTAATTCACATACTGAAATCTTCAGTGGTGCCTCAATAGCCATATACAGTGTAGAGCTCTATCAGAAAGTAGAACAAGCAGCACCGTAGACAGCTTTCAGTTAGTAAAGGGGATTTTGATCTGCTTGTTTAGGATGATGCCTATTATGCATTTCTAATACCACCATGAAACAGCAACATTTTAAAAATATCTAATATAATAATAGGGGTCTGGGTTCTGCGTTAATTCGAAAGTGGAAAACAATAATTCTAAATGGCGTCTTGCCCGCATCTCGATTCAATAAATATTTTTTTTAAAATCTACAGTTTTGAATAGTTTCTGCGGTTTTTAAACATGCAACCCATAGGCCAAAATATGAAATAATTCCATTTAAATATTTGTTTTTCTGTATTTCTACAACATATTCCATCTTTAAATTGTAATAATATATTGAACAAATCAGATCTGTCCGAAACCAAAAATAACCTAGCCTACTGATCAAACCTAAGAGAATATAACGTTATGTAAAAGTTTTGCAGGGTACAGCTAGTATGAGATATTAGACACTAGAGTAAAGTTCTCCTTAGCCTAAGGGCTCCTCAGGACAGATGAAGTGTAGAATTTAAATGTCTCAGTAGCAAAGGCATGGGGAATTGTGTGGTTAGCATAATGCCAGCCACCTTAACTTCCCCCAAATTAAAAGTCAGGTCCCTATTTAAAGCTGAGTGGACTTTCATCGGCACCTAAAAAAGTCCCAAGGTTCTTCTTACGGAGGTTTGAACCCAGGACCCTTTCGTCAAAAAGTGGCAGAATAGTGTAGATGCTTGACTGTGAACCAGAGTCTTGGCTTTGATCCTTGGTGAGATCCAAGAGAATTTTTTTCCAGGCCCTACTGAAAGTTAGTCAAGTCCCGTTGTGACTCAAGCTTCAAAAAGTTTGCAAATCCCGATATTCTCAATGGACCCTGAAGTGCATCCAAGAATCCTTGTATGCATTGTATACATAAATTTCTTTTATCTGCTAATGACAAATGCTTTTTTTCTAAGTAAACATAAGTAAACATCTTTAGAAAAAAAAACTGCCAAAGTCATATTATCCAGACGCTATGGAATATAATGTATTTTTGGCAGCTAAACTTCATAATTTATGAAGATGAATACAAACAATATTACACTCTGTTTA
Organism: Bulinus truncatus; assembly: GCA_021962125.1. NCBI lineage: Eukaryota > Metazoa > Mollusca > Gastropoda > Planorbidae > Bulinus > Bulinus truncatus. Next base: position 7,529,922 of record JAGDYQ010000011.1, read on the forward strand.
TATAACTTTATTTGTTTTTACAATATTAAAAACAACACACTACATTAATATTATTAATTTATGTTAATTATACATAGTGCATTATGTATTTTTGTACATATTATCATAAAAATAACACAGTACAAATAAGATCACATATAATTTTCTCCGTGTAATGATTTCAGTTTGTAAGTCGATAAATGCTTTTAAAATTGAAATTTAAAATCTCAATTTTTATAATGGGCATGGGAATGTATACAAAGTTTCAAAAGTCTAACTCATTAAATTTTGAAAAATTTCCAGAATTATTTAAGCAGATTTGAATTCTTCAGGTGTGTCTGGCTGATTTGAAAAGTCAGCTGCTTTAAATGCTGGGATTTCAATCAAGGCATCATGTACTCGAATAATAGTGGGAAATAGTGTAACATCAGCCTTAAATCTGAAAAGTACAATTTTTTCTTATTTAGTTAAAAAATATATTTTTTTTCCTAGTTGAATGTAGAAATTTTGAATGAATTGAACAGTTGATTTTATTTAATTAATTTATGATTTACCTTTTAGCAGCATATACTTGTGGAACCAAGAAAAGATCAGCCATTGTAACAGTATCACCATAACTGTACTTGCCCGAGGTTTGTTGTAAAAATTTCTCCAATGCTAAAAATTAGAAAGTTAGGATTAAAACCATTAGCAATCTTTAGTATTTAATAGATGGTTTATCCCCATTAATAGATGGTTTTTCCCAGTTTAGTGATTCTTACAATCATGCAAAGAGATATTTAAAGAATTATTGATCTACACACTGGGTAACCCAAAAAAAACAGCCCTTAAAAAGTTTAAGAACTCAAAATAAAGTAAAGTGAATCTTTTTGAATTTGATGGACATTTACTTTAGCCTGGTGTGTGAAACATTCTTCAGCTCCAAACTGTTTTAGCATTGAATGCCTACTTAAATACTTGGCACATTATAGATTCTATGTTTTTTTTGGATCAACCCATAAAAGCAAAATAATGATTGATTAAGAGGAGAGATACCATGAAATCCTTTCTCAATGAAGAATTTCGCCCACTCATCCTTGCCATTTCCAACTTTCTCTAGCACAGAAAGATTCTGAAGGGGCTGAATCCCACTGTTAATAAGTTCACATAAAGCTCTGACCTAAGTTAAAAAAAATTAAATATTAATAAAATTTGGGTTATAGTCAGTGAATTAAAATTTACACTGTTCACACAAGTCAAAGTAAATCCCGACAACGATTGCATACGTCAAATAATTCTGATAATCAAGTAAATTTACTATACCTGAGCTCTGCCATATTTCTCTTTTGGAAGAAGAGGTGGATCAGGGTTTCTCTCTTCAAGATATTCTATAATGGGCAGCTGTAAGATATTAATGTCATCTGAATGACTTTTTTATGATTGAAATCAATTAAAATAATTTTTTTTTGTTAGATTAATAGAAATATTTTGAAAGTACAAAGGCTAGGAGCTGAGCTAAAATATTATTATCTACAGAGAAACGCAAATTAATAATAACATAAGTAAACTTATCTCATTTAAGAAAAACAAACATAATGCTACTTACTGACTGAGTTAAAGTGTGACCGTCTATTACAAGAGTTGGGACTTGTTCCATTGGATTCAATCGCTTATATTCTTCTGAATGCTAACAAAAATAAGGTTTAGTTGTTATTTTTTTAAATATTTTTTGAATATTAGCACTATGTTGTCATTAATATTTTTAAAGTGTTATTTCTTTATTCATTCATATTACTAGCTATAAATAAGGTGACACGATTTTTCAAAGTGAAAAGGACGACACACACAGTGTGAAGAAACTTAATATCATAATTACACATTTTATATATTGAAACAATAATTAGGAACCCATGTGAAAAGTTCGCCATCCTGGATCAGATGCTTCTGGTTATCATCATAGTTTATTCATATACTTCGATAAGACATGCATTAAAATGAGTCAGTATCTATTCAAATATTATGTATTTTTTAATAGACTTGAATATGAAAATAAACATAAAATTTGATTTATATCATGTGCCTGGCTTTTTCATAGCTGGATGGGACAGGATTGTTGTAGACATAAATATAATTTTTTTCAATTATTCGTCATTATTTGACTGAGTTTATTCTATTATTATTAAATGTACATTATAAGTTATTAGCTCTTCATTTTGATTCCTTAAAATCAGATTTATTGAGCAAATATTTTATTTATTAAACACACACTTATCACACTTAAAATTTAAGTGGAATATTCAAATAGCTTAAAATGGCCTATACCCAGGACAGAATAAAAAAAAACTAAATAGGGTAAATAAAAATCCTAGAAAGCTACGCGCTAATATTTTAATGTGTAGGCCTTTTCATAAAATATGTATTAATAAAAAATATTTAGAAAAACTAGAAACTAAATTTGTAACAAGGTCTAAGCCCACATTCATAGATCAGTATCAGTATTTAAATATTTTATGGACATATGCACTAATTTATTGGATAAACAAGCATACAAGGCTACATATTTCCTAGTTTAAATTAATAACTTTTCATTTCTCATATGAATTTCTAATTCAGCTAAACTGAATAAAACCATTAACTGAAAAAAGAGCAAAAAATGTTGGTCAACTCACTCCAGAAAAAAAAAAGCTTGATATTTAAATAAGTACATATACAGAACTAAAATAAGGTAAGTTTACTCTATACAAAGATTTATAAAAAATATAGAGAGACTTTAATTGGATGTAAAAAGTGCTACTGTGAATCTTCTTAATATTTTGTAGACATAGTCTTTAAATTAGTTACTCCACAAAATTGTTCGCAGATAGAGCCTTTTCTTAAATGTGTCAATGAATTTAGTGGACATGGCATGGGCCACATGATATAAGATTATTATAAGAATAAAAAAACGGAACATTTATAGTTTAAAAGCTGATATGTGTTTCATCTACAATGAGAGATCCAGGCAAAGTCCCCAAGTTTATCCAGCTTTTACTTGACATTAGGGAAGTAAAGGGGCTGTCCATTAATTACGTCAACAAAATAGGGGGAGGGGGGGGGTCAGAAAAATTTTTGACAATTGTTGACAATGGGGGAGGGGGGGAGGTCAAGAAAAGTTGACGTCAACAATGTTACTTTTTTGTAATTTAATATAATTACTTAATAAATAGGAAAATTAAGCAGCGTTTGTAGTCCTGTGTTACACATTCCCTTAACATTCAGTATTTTAATTAAACTAACTATATTCCTACTAATTTTGCCACATAAACATTTTGGAAGCCACCTTTTTTAGGGGGGGGGGTGATCAAATGTTGACGTAATTTTATAGGGGGGTCTCTGGAAGTTTGACAAGGGGGAGGGGGGAGGTAAAAATCACCAAAAATTTGTTGACATAAATAATGGACAGCCCCAAAGGCCTTATTTATCTTTCAGAGAGGATTAATAAATTGACAGTATCTAGACATAATCACCTGTTGTCCTCCATCCTTCACCAGGTGCACAGCTTTATATTCATACTTAATATCTTTCAAAGCTAAGGCTAAAGAAAAACATCAATAAAATTCTTCACTGTAATTTACAAAAAATTTAAAAATTAATAACCAATGGAAAGAAATCTGCATTATAATCTTTAGTAATAATTCATTAGAGGTTTTAGCCCAGCACAACAGTACATGCATGCATCTTTTGATTATAAACATTAATCAACTGCAATGAGACTCAAAATCTTTGGTCCCTAAATGTAGAGCTGTACCTAGCACATGTCGCCCAAGTTTTAAAAATTATAACAAAAATAACAAAACCATCAATTATCATTAAAAAGGACAACTACTTATATAACTTATGATGTGATTTGTGTCACAAAAACCTACAAGATTTGCAACTTCAAATAAATTAAGTACTCTAATTTTTTTACGATTTTGCCTGAAAGGCTGCCTGGGTGTTCTGCATCCTTTTGAACCATGTTGCCCTTGACCTTAGTATAATTAGTATATAAAATGACATTGTAATATTTAATGTATACTAATAAGTCATTACCAAGTATTGCTTACATTGTGTTTTAACTTAAAATTTAAGTATACTTTACCTATTCTTACTCTCCAGGAAGCAGAACTTCTAAAGTAGTTGTATAAAATTACCTACAGTTCAAAAGAAAATGAAAATTATTATAATCATCTGCTGGTCCTAATTTGAACCTACAACTACTTTGTAAAGTTTGTAGACAACTGCGAAAGTATACTACTACTACTACTTCTAGTAGCAGTACTACTAGGTAATATCACTAATAATAATATCCCACACTCAGACAGAGATGCATCACACATTGTTAATATTTAAGTGGATACAAATTTTTACTGACGCTATTAAGCGGCTATTCCATTACTTTGCGTAACTTTTTTTAACTTAGCAATAAATTAAAACTAGCTCACCTTATCTGCCATGTTGCGATTAGTATATTACAATGTAATTTACATCAGTAACATTTCGATCGCCGATTTTACTGGGAAAATAATAGTTTCGCTTAAATATAACTTAGCGAAAAAAAAAGCGTTATTACTGGGTGTGAGCACTGAGCTCTATATTTAAGTTACATATAGAGCTCAGTGGGTGTGGGGTGCAATAGGGATTAATAAAGAAAAATTGAGGGGAGTAAATATAGTTTGCACTAGGGACGAAAGAAAGGCCAGGCGCGGAACTGATTCCAGTCCATGTGAGAAGCCCTGTTCTTAGGTTTTGTAGAGTTCTGTACTAAGTTGCATGTCCTGTTGCTTCATTGTGTATGTATTACATGAAAAGAATTATGAGGATTTTGATCCATAGCTACATCTCGTATGAATTTTCCCGTAAAGACTTGGGCACAGTTCATTGAGAGGCAGAGACGTTTTTGGGACCCTATGGATAGTTGAGGGAGGGGGGGTATGCAAAAGTATATACCTCAATGTGGGGGTCCTAAGCGATTTAAATAATTAGGGCCCTATGTAAAGCTAATTTGGGTGAGGGGTAGATAAAAAACACTGTTTGGACCACCACTCACTGCAGGATTTACGTATAAGCTACACAAGCTATAGCGTAGGGCCCCCACATAATTGTCCGCGTGAGCATTATTCATATATACTTAAATATTTGGCACTGACATATAATATCTGGACTTATACAGGGCACCATATCTCAAATTGCCTCGGGCCTTATTCCCGCCCTATCAAGTCTAAATCCGGTCCGCCACCACTTGCAATCTTTAGGTCCTTTATAATGTTTTATAACTGCCTCCCCTGACAACTTGTAAGCATTTTTTTAGGTCCCTGACTAGTGTTCACAATGTCCTGACAGAGGCCATCCTTAGCACTGGGAGGCCCTCGGCAGCCGCCTAGTTTGACTATCTTTAAAAACGGTTTTGCTAGGAAAACGTGCTATTTCACACTAAGTCTTTGCCTCATTGGCAATGGAAAGTAATATTGTTAGTTCAACATTTTTGTCTCGCTGGGTTCATAATAACTGGGGCTCTATATTTTTTTGCCACTGAAAACTGAATCTATCTATATAAAATTTAATTAGAAAAACGTTTCCGTTGGTTAATAAATGAATAAAACGCGCTTTAAAAATACAGCATTTAACACAAAGCAATGCCGAACCTGGGGATTTTGGGGCCCGGGGGTTGGCCTCTTTGGGGGCCCCTGCATTTTGACATTCGACACCATGACATGAGATAATGTACTTAATATTTAATGTAAACAAACCTTTTGCCCCCCTCCCCTTCAAGCTGGGGCCCTTGGGGACTTTCGAATTTGGACCCCCCCCCCATCATAAGTACGCCTCTAACACAATGACATTAAGTTATTAATGGCCTACATGTTGAAGGATACTAGGCAATACCCAATATCCCCTTAGAGACCCGCTGTCAAATGTAACGACGTTGACCTT
>JAGDYQ010000011.1:7536331-7616064 GCA_021962125.1 Bulinus truncatus
TATTCTTATTGTATGTAAGTTGTCTTTATCTTCTTATAACAAGAAAATAGTAAAGGTTTTTCAGACATGAAGATAATAAAACAATTAGCCTAAAAATAGCTTAACCTTTATTAAATGCACAAACTAAAAAATAAAGAACAAATCAGAATTCAATTTAAAAAAAAACTGAGTAATAAGATTAGGATGCTATGGTGATATGCTTCAATGGCAGATTTAAAAAATCTGTGAAAATAATTTATCTTTCAATTATTTCCCTTTTATAAGTTCTGTAAATAAATCTTGTTAAAAAAAAACAATTCTGAGATTAAAAAAAACATATTTTTGAACTTTTAAAAAATAGAATTTTATTAAAACAACCTAGATCATAAAAATATGAAGAGAAATTCTATGAAAATATAAAGGTATGAGCGCCAGTATGGATGAATTATTTCATTTATTTCTGTCGCCCGCACTTTTATTTAGTCAATAAAATTTTTAATTTTAAAGTGGTGTATTGAGAAATACATAAGTGATCAAAATTTCACATCAGTTGGGCTTAGAGAAGCTGGTGATAATTGATTTCAAATTTCTAAAGACATCCATCTGTCTACCAGGCTGCCTGCCACCAGACAAATTGACTTAATTAAAAGCCTATAAAAAGGGCAATATCAAGATCGTATTAACTATAGAAAACTTAGAGATCTGAGATTCCAACTAAAGCATAGTTTTCAAGTAAAGTAAAATATACAAATATAGTGCTTATTTCACAATTTTCCAATGATTGTGATGTTTTAAGAGATAATTTATAAGCAGATGTCAGAGATAAAATGATTGTGTTACATCTTTTAAAACAATAATTTCTTTTTGTTTGAAATTAATTTTTTGTTTTACAGAGAATAAATTTGATGAAAAAAATATTAAAACATGAACAGTCAGAAAGCTATATACATGTACTAACTTTCTATTAATTTTATCAGCATTATTATCTGAATTTTTCGAAGCTGTATCTTGTGTTTGTTCTGTTAGGAAAATAAAATGGAAAAAAATTCTCAACCATGTCAATAAAATGTTTACTTTTAAAACAAACAAGAAGCTAACCAAAAGAATATTTTTCATTTAAATGCAGTACAATCTCAAATATTTACTTTGGACTTTGTAATTAAAAAAATATATTATCTCTAATAGAATGAGGAATAAATTTGAATAAAAAGGGTGTTTTTATAGGCATGGAAGGGACAGAACAGTCTTTATGCCACATTAGGCCATATAGTCAAGAGTCTAATGATTCTATTTTAATAAAAGTACCATCTTCAGCTAATATCCACTCTTGAGGCTCATTTTCTTCATCTGGTACTAAATTCTCAACTTGAAAAATAAAATCAGATTTGGAGTTTGTCTCTTCTGTTGAGGATGTTGATAAGCTCAAAGTTTCTTCAGTAGTCTCAATCCATGAATCATGATAACTGTATGGCATAAACATCAACTTTTTTTGTTAAACTTGTATAATGTTAAAGCCTAAAATGTTAAAAATAATTTTTAAAAACTTAACATTATTTTTAAAAAATCTGATAATTTGTAAAATAAATGGTTTAGAAATCGCATTTGTATCTAGCATTAGAGATCACAATTACTGTGCTAAAGTGTCCAGATTTGAATAATAAATATTGTTTAACTGGCTTACTAACATAATTTAATACTATGGCCAAGTTTACAATAATATGCTGAGACTACAAAAAATGATAAAAAAAAATTTAAACTAAAGAGTACTTGCTTAACATTCATTTTTTTTTGATAAGGACAAGAACTAAGTCTAAGAAGAATAATGCAATGAAATGTAAAAATCTGAATGTTTTTTTTTAAACATCTAATAGGTATGGTAATAAAACAAAATTTCAAGTGAATGAATGAAAAAATAGATAAATATCAAGAATATGTTAAATAATAAGATCACTGGAATGATATTTACAATAATAAATATAGAAAAAAAAAATGTCATCGTTAAAATTAAATCTCATTTTAAAATACTCATATTACAGGATTTTCAAAGATAAGTGATGAAAGGATAATCCATATTCATTAACGATTCTTTAGTTTCAGAAACAAAGCTATCTATATAAAAGTTGTTTATTTGAATTATTTCTATGGAAAAATCCATTCTTTGTTCTTTTTTATTACAATTCATTAAGCACTTTGAGTTCTGCATTCGTTATGATACAGCTAACAACCACTCTTTTTACCCAATAAAAATCACATAATTTCAAATTAAAAAAGCGCTGAAAATAAGGGGACCTGCAAAAATATACATTTACCAGCAGTACACATGCATTGCATGGGAAGACAGAATGACACATGGGGGTTGTTCAAATAAAGGAATTGGTGCTCATTCACCCTACTTAAAGTGTGCAGATACAATCTACATTTCATCCGTTACAGATTACATTCTATATGTCAACCCTAGTAACTTATTCAGGATAAATTGTTATAAGAGTAATTATTTTCCTCATTGTTAAAATCAAGACAGTGCTTCATAAAGATAAAATTATGAAAAATGCTAGTGTGTCTATTTTTTTAGTGAGGTGGTATTGTGTGGACAGTATTAATGACTTAAGGCTCAGTCCAATGTATCATATTTAGTAGTTTGTTCGAGTAATATGTCTTATTTCTTTTTATTTTTTGGAATGTGTGTGGTTGAAGTTGTGGGTTTTGATTGAGTCATCGTGACTGGATAAAATAAAAAAGTACAAAATGTGAATATCCAGATTACTGCTCACTAATGGACTATTAATATTAAAAATTAAGAGTGAAAAATATCAATGTTTAAAGTTCATTTCAATAAACAAGATCTGCGTTATTGATTCTTGATGAATTTTTGTATTGTTTGTTAAGCACCTATGACCTACCAATGAATAAAAAAGTAGAAAAAATAGTATTTAAATTACACAGATCAAAGCTGAAAAAAAAAGAATATATTTAAATAATGCAAATAATATAATCACCTTACAATACTCTTATGATTCAATCTCGATAGCAAACTAACTTCCCTCATCATTTTTTTATCAATTTTGCAATGTGGATTTATTGGAACTTTTTTGACGGCATACATTTGACCATCCAAATTATTTTTTACCTGAAAAAAAAGATTTAAACAGTAAATTTTCTATTTGTCAAATTTAACCATGATAGCAATGACAATGCTGAAAATCTATTTTTCTAAAGATTCTGTAAGGAGATATTCTTTTTAGATCCTATTATCCATTAACGGAATGGTTTTTATGTGCTGTTCTTTCATCCCCACCATATTGATGCAGGATGACAAACTTACGTATGTGGCTGAATACATTGAGAGTTGTACCCCCAACAAATTGCATGCCAATCGGGCTATAGCACAAAGATAAAGCTCACAACTTAAGCAACATCTAGCCCCCAAATACAATTTTTAAAAATCTTTGTTTTCTAAAAATGTTTATTATTTTCATAAAAACAAACATTTATAGAAAAGCAGTTAGTTGATACATGGTATTAAAGACTACGATTAATAAATCATCTAAATATCATCTTTTAAATTTAAAATAATTTAATAATTCATCATCCCCCCCCAAGGCCTCCACAAATTCTCCCCACTCTTCCATCTATCCTCCCCCCTGTTTCCTCCTTCGGGGTCCTCTTTTTGGTGTCCCCTTTCTTCTTCCCTATATTTTTCTTTCTTGCCTCTTTTCCCTTTTCCTTGCCTTTTGGTCCTCAGTCCCTGTCTTTTCTGCTTTTTTCTGGTTTTTTTGTTGGGGTATGGGCTGTTTTCCTCTTTTTCTTTTTTTTTTGTTGGGGTGTTTTTTTATATAATAATATTTTCTAAACATGTTGCTTATTAAATAAATTAGAATATACATGTATCACCTACTTTATAGACTGATCCAAAACCTCCTTCACCAAGATGTTCTAGTTCTGTATATTCAGTTTTAAATCTTGATGAGCTGCTAGTTGCTTTATTTAACCAAAATTTTTTAATAGTGGTACCTTCTAGCCTTGCATTTGTGCAGTCAGTAGGTTCTTTGGATTAAAAAATCAATCATATAATTCTAAAAATCACTTGAGAAACTTATTTAATCATACTTTACATTTGGAGGTGCTGAATTTAATTTACCATTAATCTAGTTTAGGTCTAATCTAGTCAGTCATCTCTGATAGTAAGACTTTTTTACCTATTATATGCACTAATTCTCTGACAGCTACAAAAGATGCATATTCTTGAATAAATTTGTGTTTTAGTAAATGCTCAGTTATAAGTTGAGGAAACTCATCTTTTTTAAGACATCTAAAAATTGTTAAAAAGACAAATAATGAAGTAATTCATTCATAAGTATTAAAGTAAATATTTTTAAAATACATTTTACACTGCTGTTTTCAGCCTACAAGATTATATTCATACTGAGGATAGATATTAGCAGTTACAATTTCATTTATTATATTATCTTAAAAAATACATACAGTCAAATTTAATCAGTTTCTGATTTTTGATTTTTTTAGATCCAATCTGTTTGAGTGCCAAGTCAATTTTTTTTTCTATTTGACCCATTCTTGTGTCCCACAAACTCCAATGTTTAAATTAATTTTTACAGTAAATACACTCAATTTTAAGGTCTAATGTAGAGTAATGGAATAGCTAATACATTAAGCTGTTATTGTATTTAAGTTAAGAAGAAAGCAAAGTTTAAAATTAACATTTTAAAAAATTGGTAAAATCACATGATATGCATTCATTAGCGCTTCAGTAAGAGTCAAGCTTATATGAAGCGTTTTAAGCTCGACTAGTGTTGTTTAAAATACATCTTGCATAAATATATAGAAATATATGAAGCATTTAGGTGTTGTGCTACCCACTCAACTCTACAGTAGCATTTTAACTTCCTTAAAGGCCATGATGGGCTAAGGGAACTTTACTTTAATACATGCATATAAAGTGTTAAGCAATAGCAGCCCAAACATCATTGTGCGTTAGGCTCGTCTGGCTTAAAACACTTCCTATGTGGCTAAAAGTGGTCTAAACGCTGGAGAAATGTAATGAAAAACACATAACTAATGCTCTGTCTATTTAAATTCTAAAATACAGTCACATTTCTAAGCAAAAGCAATGTTTGTCAAAGTTGTTTGGAGGAATGACCCTATAAACTCAAAAAATAACATAATCACTCTTCGTAGTTCTAATACTATCTATTGAAATAAAAAATGGAATACATGTTCAGATTTCACTTACTGATTCAAGAAATCTGTTAAGTTAGGGGACAAATTATCAGGGATGTCTGGCACATTTGTGGTCATTGATTTACCAGTTACTAATGATAAAACCAGCAAACCCTGAAAAATAAAGATCCAGGCACAAATAAATGTTTCACATTTTGATAATGCAGCTATTGTGACATTTCATTTAATCATGTCTACGTCAATTTAATGAAGATATGCTCTTTAAACAGCAACTTTTATCATAACATATTTTTCTAACAATCTTTTATCTCATGAACATAACGAACCAAAATATTCTGAGAGATAGCAGTGGCTTTTATACACCACTGAATAAAACAAAATAATAACAGCACCACATTTGATAGTGTGGTCATTGGTAAGACAATTAAAACAGCAGAAGTTAAATTAGACGAAAGTTTCAAATTAAAGCTGTACAATAATTACAGTCTAATCTTTTTTTTTAAAAAATAAGTGAATTAAAGTGAATTAAAAAATTTTCATTTATGAATTTTTTTTCTTCTGTTGTTTTTTCTCAGGGCATATTTAATTAAACTGTCTTAATGTTGAGAGGATGATTATCAAATTGCTTCATTTTAACTTGATCACAGCATTGTTTAGAAAAACAGTAAAATACCAATTTAAAAAGATCCTCCCTAAAAGAAAGTTGAACACTATTTTCACTTTGGTCTTGTAAGGCAACCAATTCTGATTTAGCCATTGTGTAAACTTCTTCAAATCTGTAGAAGTCAATAATTCGTTTGAATAATAAAAATTACTTTGTCTTATTACAATCACATTTAACGTTTAATGGGACAATATATTAGAATGGGGAATTGAAAATATATCAAGATTTTAGGGTACTTGAATAGGAGAAATTTGATTTAATTTCCAATAACTCAACAGATTCTTTGAATCTAGATTTGCATAATTTTAAAATTCCATTTGTCCATAAGTTCTATGTTTTGATATATAGAATTGTAACAGAATCTGAAGTTTAGAGAAATAGTAATTTTAATGGATTATGTAAAGAATTAGTCATCAGCCAATCACACTGTTAGATACATATATTTAATTAGAAAAAATTACACTTAAATAATTATACAAATTAGACTGAAGGCTTAGGTATATTATTCTTCTTAAATAAAATTAATGTTTAATCAGCTTTATATATTTTTTTTTATATCTTATCTGTTTTTCTAGACAATAATGCAAACAGTCGATAAGCAGCTTTATTCATATTTATAATCAATATGAGCATGAATTTCTTACTTAAAATCTTGCTTTTTTTTTAGTTCATCATGTATAAGATGCGCCATTATTTCAAAGTAAAAGACTAGTGAAAATCATTTTTAAATTCATTATATTGAGCTTCAACTACACATGCAACTTCTAAAGTTTGTTACTGTTAAGTTAAAAAATTAATTCTGTACTCATAAAAATATGATATATAGCATACAATTAGGTGAAGTATGAAAATATTCTAAATTTTTTTTAATGTTTCCACTAATGTATTAAGCAATAAAATGATAATGTTTTCAATTAATTTAAAAAAAAAAGAGCTCAGAATTTTCAAAACTGTTTACTTAAATATCTGAAGATCAAAGCCAGCAAGACGAATTTTACCTTCTTTGTCAATAAAAACATTGGATAACTGTTTTAATAAAGAGAGAAAAATTATCAATAAAAAAATTATATGATTGAATTCATTAGATAATACTATGAAATAAAAACTAAATGTATAAGAAAATGTTTTTCATTCACCTAGGATTAACTAGTTTAAGGTATTTCAACTTTTATGTTTCTTTCAGCACCAAAGAAACTCCCTACTTGCCTTTACTGATTTCAAGAAAGTATTTGGTAAGATTTCAAATATAAAAAAAAAAATATTTCAACATGGAATTGAGTCTGCTATACAAAACAGTTGATTTTCAAGTGAATAGCACGAGAATATTAAATTTTGGTGCATGACATTAAAGAATAGTGTCCCAACAGCTCTATCAGAATTCTGTCAGTCAGTCATAAACACTTTTAATTTAAAATCTGATAAAAAATTACATAAACTTAGTGTAGAAGAAAAATTAAAACTAAATGATCCTCCCCCTGGAACTTTTTAAAGCACAATAAAAAAATAGCCAAGATTATAATACAGTTTTAGCTTTTCCAAATGCTAACAAAATTGAAGAAATAGATAGGAAGCTATCCGCAAGACTTAATGACCATACTTGTGAATTCAGAAGGCCAGGGCCCTAAATGGGCTGTAGAGCCAAAGGAAGAAGAGGTGAATTCAGACACCACAATATCAAACTAGTTTCTATCCAATTAAATAATTTCTTCTTTTGATATTCTATAGTGATGAGTGTTCTTTAATATAAATGGCCATGACATCTCAAATCTTATACCTTATGTACACATTTCAACACATCATGTTTTAATTTAATATTAATATTCATTTCTGTCACATTCAATAGTTCTTTATCTTTAAATTGTTTATGGTTATTTGTTTTTTTACTTAAGAAAGGCAACAACTATGAATGACTCAAATGTCATTGTTTATAAATGTAACTTTTTAATAAACAAAGTGTTAAAGTCATTCAAATGCATTTTCAAATTAGAATTACATTTATATTTCTGTGAGCTACGTTGTTTTCATGTAAATACTGTATTGTTTTCAATAAATCCAAGGTATACAATCTTAATGTCTCTAGTGGCAACATCTGACACTTGTTAGACTGTAGCAAAAGGCTTGACTCACCACAATACTCCATCAAAACCTAATTTTTAAAAATAGTAATGCATTCATATTAAAAATGTATGCACTACATTCATTAATCAACAAAATGTGGTTATATATTAAAAAATAGATTTATTTGCATTTATTTGCATTAAAATCACATGGTAATTTTATTTTGTTTTTCTTTTCATCAAAAAAAAAAAAAAAAAGGAAAATTTATTCAAAATCACATTTCTAAAAGAACAAAAATTATTTCACAATACAAGTTTAATGTTCAAAATATAGTAGTAATGGTAACAAAAGTTCTATGTTTTTGCAATCAGATTTATCTTTAATATTTAGAAATAATTCCAAAATATTCTTAATCATTAAGTACTAAAAAATGTGATTTAAAAAAAACATTTTTAACTATAAAATAATAAATTGAAAAATAAATTTAAAAAAAAAAAAGATAAACAGTAACCTGGTTACTGAAACTATTTATAATATTGGCACATGAATATCAAAACACAGTAATACTAAAAAAAAAAAAAAAAAATTATAATATATAACTTAAGAAAAAATATGTCCTACTCGATCAAGGAATTTATAATTAAGAGCTGTAAGAAAGAAATAGCAACATACAGAAAATTATAAGGACATTGTTAAAAGTGAATTCACTGGCAATTATCCAATATCATTACTATTATCTAGTAATGACATCTGCTTATCAAAAATTATGTGGACATTTTTTCATTCAAATATAAATGTGGAAGTAATTGATAATGTACTAAATAATCAAGTAAGTTCTTCTGACTTCCCTCATTTCTTTATTCATCAAACGATAATGGCCTATGAATTATTCCACACTTAGAACAACCATTTTTAGTACTACATGTAATATTTTAGAAAAAGCCCCAAAAATGTTTTTGATTAGAAGAAAGAATATCCTTATAGTAAGATTTAAAACATTTTAACTTACATGAATTAGAAGGCCATCAGGACATGATATTTTTTTCCATCTTAAATAATGACATAGATTAGAATGATGCAGAGACTGTAGTTTTGTAAATTCTTGTTTAATGTTCAACAACTAAATATTGAAGAAAAAAATTACTGCATTTTAGCAAAAAAAGTACAATTATATCATCGGCAACTAAAACAATTAAAAAAAATAAAATATAAGATAATGCCTCATGTAAAAATAAAATAAAAAAAAAAAAAGATGGAATATCCACCATAGCTGAGAGTGCAATGGCTATAAAAGCACCATGGTAGACATGGGTAGGTGACTAGCACAATGCCTAGCTGCATTTACTTCCCCAGCCTTGATATACCTTCTGTGAACTTGGGAACTTATACTAGGACCTGAAATAATCTCTCAAAAAACTCTACACATTCAGGTCAACAGATGTTCATTCTACAATTATATGTGCTCCACTAAATTTCTTTTTTATTTTTAAAAGGATGCAATCTATCTTTTAGAACCTATAAACAACTAATGGGACGGTTTTTGTAGAGCCTTTCTTTCATCCGCCCAAACTGATAGTACAACGTCCATGAAGGCTTAACTGAACACATAGGTAGGAGTTTAACCCATAACCCACAGCATGCAGAAGTGGCTCACAACTGAAGCCCCATCTAGCCACCCAATTTATATCTTTAGCAAGTACCATTTGATGACACTGTAATGAAGTCTGTGCGCTTGATTCTTTCAGATTCATCATATAAGTAACAACTGTCAGTAGCTCTCCATTGGAAAAATCCATTCCCACATATCTAGAGCAATTATTGCCACATTTCTCTGCAAAGATAAAAGAAGTTTTTACTTTGCTCTTTAACCTTTGTACAGTTCAAACTATTTTAAGTAATATTTCAGATAAATAAATAAATTATATTGAAAGATTGATAAAATTCAAACAATTAACATTTATATAGAATTTTTGTTAGACGATATAAGTAGTAAATAAATAACTCATTAAAATAATGAGGATATATAGTAAAAAATACTTAGCAGCACCTTAGTCAATTTATAAAATTTTAATTACAAAAGTAATATTAGAGCTGCTGATTAAAATTTTTTAATGCAACATCTTAGTGCGTTAAGTTGCCATTTCAGAATTGCACCAAATCCATAAATAACCCAATTCTGTTAATAAAAATTAGAGGTTAAGGACCATTCACTTGTTATGTAGCTAGCTCTTTTTTCCTGATTTTTAAATGCATAGCTCTAGTCACTTCAAGTCACAGTGTAATTCCATGAATATCAATTATCTTTATTTTGAAATGGAATAGCTAACAGAAAAAATGGACTTGAATGGGAATTTCATTATCAAAACTAGTAGCATAGTGGTTTGCAAATATTTTTAAAAAAGAGTTCCAATACCATCTAAGCTATTCGTTGTTGAAATTATCATTTGCAATCTAAGCATGCATCCATTCATCAATCACAATAGCCCCTTGACATTGACTGCACCAAGAATCATAGTCAAATTGACGCATCTCTAAACCAGATTGTTGGAACATCAGGACATTGCAGAATCAAAGGAACAAGCAAAATACAATAGAATTACCAAACTATAGCCAGGTGGGTTGCTAGAAATAATCAACCAACAAGCATTGTAACAGGTGAAGGACAGCAGGATTGCCAGTGGAAATTCATCATACACTTTAGCATTTCTCAAACTATAGCACAAGTTAAAATCATTAGTTTAACTGGCGACTACTGGTCATCCGTGGAAAACAACAGGTAACTAAGCATGATAGGTCATTGACTCCCTGAAGCCTGTATGGCGAAAATCTTCCCTCTCAACAAAATATAAACCCTTAGATATTTAATAGCAATTTCCTGTTGTATGATTCAGAAACATGGAGAGTCACCAACACTATGACCAACAATCTTCAGATGTTTGTAAATGGTTGCATCAGGAGCATCCTAGAGATAAGGTGACTAGATAAGGTTATGAACAAAGATATCTGGCAAGTGACAAACCAAGACCCCATAGACCTACAAATGTCCAGAAGGAAACAGAGATGGATTGGGTCATTCACTAAGGAAGCCACGAGAAGACGTTGCAAACAGAGTGCACTAGTGTCAAAGGAATTAAGCAAGCAAGAAAATAAGAGACCAAAGGAATTTCAAAGCATGCTATTACTAACATTATATTAAGTGGTATAAAAATAGACCATTTTCCTGAGCTAATAATGAAATTAATTTTTATTATGGCAGATTTATGTTTCAATTCCTTTCTGCGTGTTTAGTGTATTTTTATGGTTTTTAGAAGCCCAAATGTTTTCAATGGGCTATTCATTAGGCTAGGTCAGGGGTCGGCAACCTGCGGCTCTTGAGCCGCATGCAGCTCTTTCGATGTCAAATTGCAGCCTAATCAAATACAGTAATATTGAAACAACAATTTAAGTGGCTCTTTAAAAACTGAGAAAATTGTAAATTATAACTTTTTGGCTCTTCCGTTTCAAAAGGTTGCAGACCCCTGGGCTAGGTGATTTATGGGTAGGTGATAGGTCATAAAGTTCAGGGTCAATGCACATTTTTAACATAGTTATTCAGATAGATGGATTTCTTCATAATATCTTGTAATAATGTCACAATCCTTTCAACTAACACTAAAGAACTTCAATGAAATTAAACTTGCATAAAATTATATAGTTAAAAAAATTCTTCTTTCCATCAGACATTTCGCTATTACATTAAACAAAGTTTAAAAAAAGTGAAAAATAAAGAAATTACCAAGGTTCTGTCCTCTCAAGACCTTTATGGGTGTTTTATTGTTGTAAAATGTTATAGTTTTAGTTTTTGTCCCCAAACGCTTGTGGCTAAGTGATGACAGGCCTGGTTTATATCTGTAAAAAAGCAACTGCTTTATACAAGTTAATGAAAAGGATTCATTCAAATGAACTAATAGTTTCATTTAAAAAAAAAAGGCTTAAAAAAATATTGTTGATGAATGAACATTTTTTATTTATATTATAAATTTCTTTACTTTGTCTATGTCAATATGTAACATGTATTTATTAAAAATACACTTTTCTTGCTGCATAATTCTATTAATATTTTGATTACCTCACATGTGACTTTGACCTGGAGAGATTGGCTTGGCAAGCAACATCAGTATAGTCCTTGCAAAACTATGAATAAATAAATAATATTTTTTTACGCTTTTGATTAGATTTACTTTCTGTGGGTTTGTGGCTGGTTAGGTGCATCTTCAAATCTCATAATTCAATTATGTTCTAACTTACTGAGAGGGCTCAAATTAGTCACAAGTGTAGATTCTAAATTATAATACATGATTTTAATAGTTTCCACTATTTAACATTTAGTAGAGTTACATACAAAGCTAATTACTTTCTAATAATGTTTAAAAAGGGAAAAAAATTCATCTGGAGATTATCATGTGAAAAAAAAAGCAAAGCATAGCATCGGTGCATTAATAATTGTATATCATATAATTATAATGAGTTACTATTTTTACTTATTAGTACATAACAGCATTTTTTTAAACAGGTTTTTTACATATATTTTTATAATACAATATTATGTTGTGCATATTTTAAACTTAAACATCTCAGAAGCAATCATAGCATGTTCATATTTTTTTTTAATTATGAGCATTTAAGAGAATGTTTATACAAAATTTACAAATCTTTACTTCACAAGTTTAACTGCAAATAATCATTCTTTCTAATAAAAAGAATCATTTGTTCCCCTCAATCAATGCAATGAGTTTGAATGAGGGGTCTCCCAATATTTTGCTGCTTTGTTAGCTTCAAACTCAAAGAAACTAAGTGACAGTAAGTGAGATGTAATAGAGTTATCTATTGATTGTAAAAATTAGAGATAATTAAGTACTATGATAAAAAAATTCAAAATTGTTTTATCAAACTAAAACTAGTATAGATGAATATGAATACATCTTGCAGAGTACATTCCATTTCCAACACCTCATTTGTGATTATATCTTAATTATAAGCGAACCTTTTTTTCATGATATGATGTTTACATAGTAAAGTAGACTTATATAGTTATTTTAATATTATTATGAAAAAGAAAAACTTCAAAAAGCATTGGATACTCCTATTTCTATCCAACAAACAAAAGTTGACAAGAGCAAACACCTTTACTTTACTATAGTACAGATTGCATAATAGTAAATAGATGCTAGTTTGATAAATATTAAAAATAAAGGGTCCGAGTTAGGACTTAGTCTTAGGCTTAGTCTTGGTCTTACTCTTAGTAATATTAATGTATTTTTTAAATAAACTAATGATGATAGATGACAAAATTTTAAAATGCATACTGCGTTTGGATCCGCGGATTTATGTCTTTTCCTATTATTCATGATTATGATGATGAATGATGAGTCATATTCCTGTAAACTGTAAGTGTAACTGTTACTGTTATATTCTGTGCAATCTTCTCTATGACTATAGACTATGGTCAAGCTAAACATGAAAATTATCTGGGTTTTCCTGAGGCTCTGGGATTTCCCTTTTAATTTTACAGTAACGCACAAAATATAGGCTCAATTTATTTATCTTTATTCTTTATTTAAAAACACAGAAACATCTCTACATTCACAATGCATTGACAAGTGGTAATTAACAATGACAGAAAAAATATATATAAAAAACGCATATTATAAGGATTATTATATTATAAGATAAGCTATTTAATATTTAGCCGTTTCGAATGTCGGCCGAACGCCGAGTCTTTTTTTTTTAATCAGTTTATGTAATCGGGTTGTTTGGGCCGCATATCTATAGAAAAAAATGGATGTGGGTTGCGAGTAGCCGAATTAATTTTGGTGCACATTTAAAAACTTAATAAAAACTGAACCAAATATGTGTTATCTTGTTTTGCTCTTAATGAACTGATTTTTTTTCCTCTGCGCCCCCCCCCCCTTGCATTGATACTTAAGGCTAAGCATGTTACCATGTACTTATATTTGTTAATGAATATGTATGTGTTTGCTCTTCATTAAAAGGTATCATGATACTTTTTCACGAATCCCTGGATTGCTAGCTAGCGAACCCCCTCTGCAAATTTTTCCACATATCACTATCGTAAATAGACGCCCAGAGTCGGAGAGGACAATAAAAAATACTTAAGAAGTTAAGTCAGGGGTAAAAAATTCTGGTGGCAGGGTGCCGAACCAGCCCCGTAGCGTGAAATTCTACAGCAGGGGCCAGGCAATAGCAGGGGGGGCAGGTAATACATTTTACTAAGTAGAACAAATAAGCAGGGGGGCCAGACAAAACGCAGGGGGAGGGGCCGGCCCCCCGCACGCTACGGGCCTGTGCCGAGCTATTACACCTTTGAGACTGAAGCCTATGATAATGTTTTGAAGACTGGAAAGTTATCAAATAATTTATTAAACTATGATTAGCTGTGATAGTGATAAAATGCTTCCCTGTAACTAGAATTTCAGAGGCCACATCATAATGAATTTTCTTTCCCTTTAGATTTTTACTAGCTTTATAATAATTTTAGTGAGATGTATTTTGTACACATCAAAATTATCTCAAGTGGTTTCAATCACAGTTTGTAAAGATTTCAAAAGCATTGGAAATATAAAATCTTCAAACCCTGCATATTTAAGCTACTTTTATTATTTTATTCAAGTTATTTCAATGGATGAGCGAACAAGACTAATATAAGTAATAACTATCAACATATCAATGATTAGTACCAAAGGCAACAGTGATCAATAGATTCGTGCTTCAAAATAATTTGCGAACGGTCTGTCACATGATATAGAGGAAGTATTTGGACCATGTGATCAAAAACAACCAATGGATGCTCTTGTTTAGCCTAGCGTAGAAGCAATCGAGTACGTCGATAACCCTGTACCAACCTTCCAGGGATCCGTACTTTCTCAGACATGCCAAACAAACCGAAAAAAGAAAAGGTATCTATTATTTAGCATTTGTAGCTAAGCATTGGGTTTAATTTACATAGTTGATAGATGTGTAATCTATAGATTCTTTGAGTGATAAAGTGAAAGCGAGCTTGGCGCGAGTGTCATAAGCAATGCAAACTCATTCTGTTAAGTTATTCATATGAAAACTATTTAACGTGATTTTTTATTTCCATTGTATAGACGAAAACAACTGTCAATACTAAAGCCACAGGGAAAGAAACCAATGATAACGGCGATAATGAGGTAAATAAATATATATTGCCTCAGGTGTGAATGTAGGCAGCCATTAAAAAGCATTACCGAGGGAACAATCCAATATGGCGGAATTTCTAGTGGAATAATACAAAAATCCATTTCATATGTGAAAGAGTATTTTGTGATTTTATTTCAACAAAGTAATGCATTTAAATAGCTATCAGAACATGTTTTTAGTCCTTGATTTGATTCATCAATGTTGTAGCCATGTAGGTCTAAACAATAAATTGTATTAAAGACTAAGCCAGTTTGTTAGAAAAGCCCATAATTTAAGATGTCTATGCTCAAAAGTTCCCATTGATTTGATGAAATTGTTTAAGCTCGCTTAGAATACTATTAGTATATGATTATGAAGGTATTTGTGATCCATTTTTAGAACTCACCAGCAATGTTCCCTCTAAGTAGTCTAAGGTGTGGTATGAAGTGAGCAAGAAATTTTGTCTCTGAGCAACATTTTTGTTTGAGGCCAAAATTTGTGAGCGATTTAAGCGATGTCGTCCGTCTGAGTGAGCGATCGTACGTGTAGTATGAGCGACGCTCTGAATACGTGTGAGCGATCGCTCACGCGCTTAGCTTAGACGGAACATTGCTCACCAGTAGATAAATTAAACATCAAAAGCTTTTTCTAATTTAAAACGTTTAGTTGTTTACTCGTCTCATGCTATTTAGATCAAACTTTTCTTCGTTTAAATCTTAGACAGCAGTTGACTAATAAACGATTAATGACTAAGATATATATTTTATAGGCCTACATCAAATGCTTAGTCCTATCAGTTAGTAAAAAAACAAAAAGTACAGACACCAGTAATAGTAATAGCTTGCCAGTTATTGCATTTTAAATAATTTTACTGAAATAGTTTCAAAGCATACATTTTTTGGCTTAAAAAAACTGTACTCATTGTTTCTGTAATAGTGAAATTTTTTTTTATGCAGGCATCAAAAAAGAAAGCACAGCAGCAGAACTCTGCTGAAACTCATCCACCACCAACTGCTATATCTAAGATAAAGTATCCTGGACCTCCGCATATAAAGAGGGATAAAAGACAGAATTCATCAAGATTTAATATCACTAAAAACAGAGAGCTCCAAAAGCTTCCTTTGCTTAAAGGTATTAATGTACAAAATCTTGATGTAATAAACTACAATATCATTTAACTTGATATATAAACTTCTACATTTTTTTTCAAGTTCATATTAAATTTAAATATTTCAACAGATGCTACTCCTGCAGAAAGAGAAGAATTATTTATTCAGAAAATTCGTCAGTGTTGTGTTTTATTTGATTTTGTGCAAGACCCACTCAGTGATTTAAAATGGAAAGAAGTGAAAAGAGCAGCCCTGAATGAAATGGTGGAGTACGTCTCACAAAACCGTGGTGTTATTACAGAAGCCATTTACCCTGAGGCCATTCACATGGTAAGTGTAAGTTGCTGAATTTTTTCTTTTTAATAGCACTTAGATTATTAATCTATTATCATAAATCTGTTATTCAGTAAGGTATTCATTTACTTACTTATAAAAAAAAGCATGAATTATTGGTCCTTTTTTAGTATTATTCTTTAGCTTTTTGTGCCTGTTAGAGATAAAATTAGGAAAACTTCCAATTATTCAAGTCAACTGTCGTGCAAGATACGTGTCATTCTTTCATAGGAAAACTAGTCTTACAACTTTTTTTTTTTTTAATTTACATTATCACTAACAAATGAACAAAAAAAATTGGAAGCTTCATGCAAAATGCATTTTGTATAATCTGATTTAATTATACATATAAATATACAGTAAGTTTGAATCCAAATTTTTCAAGTTCTGAGAGGTGTTTCTCAGTTTTTTAGGCCCCCTTGTGTCAGGTTGCATCCTTTCTAATAGTCACCAAATGGTCTTAGGACTGCCAACCTTTACTTTGGCCTACACTGCAAGGCCATTCTTGTAATATCTACAATTTCTTATTGATACATGTATTCATTTGTTGATGGGGGTCTTGATCAGCCCTTTACCACACATCTTCATACCTTAGTGTCTAGACTCCTTGGGCAACTGTTTCTGTATGTCTTGGGCTGTTGATCTTCTTGGTGATATTTCTGCTCCATAAAACAGGAATGGATTTGACATTGTTATATTATATCCAAAGCTTGTATATTTTTTTTTTAATACCTTGGGGATAAATGCATAACTTGCAGATAAGAAAACCTGACTCCTTTAGAATATGTTTACATTTAAACAAAAGTATTCTTAGATCACCTAGGTTATGACTGTAACCGCCTTAAATTATTTATATGGACTCCAGAACATCCCTAGGCTTATACCCGAGATCTTGTCACCAGTCATAGGCTCTACCCTACTCCTCTTTGTATTATTTTAGAATTGACTTTAGGTTTAACATTCTAGCATAATGGGTCTAGAAACAGATCTTTAAAATGATAATTTATAATTACACCTTCAGCTGTTCATTAAAGAATATTGTGGTTCCCAATAATGAAGACTTCAGAATTAAACTTACTTATTAAATGGACTTTGATGTCATAGAAAACGAATTTCTATTAATTAGTTACATTAATTAATTTAAATATGTGTTATTAAAGAATTTCAAAATTAATGTTATTTGACTTGTTGGCCAAACACTTTTAATGTTATATTATTTGATCTAATAGACAAAAAAAAATATTTAAGCTATTATATATTTTTTTATCTTAACATTTAAAAGATGAATTTAAAAAAAAAGTACTTGGATAGCAACCCTGTTTTTTAAGAATGATTACATCACTCACACTAACATATTAGCCAATATATGTTTGTAAAAAGGAAGCAAGACAACGTCATATTTGTCTTTGCTAACTCATGTAGTTCTAGCTTTCAATCCATATGCATATATATTTTCTATTTGATAATTTTGAGACCATCAAAACAGTGTTCATTGATAAGTGTTGTACTCCACTTCACTAAGAAAAAGGGGTTATTGTTCAAAAATATATCGTTATTATTAGCCATTCATGTGAAAAATTTGGTTTACGAGCGACAATTTTGAATTCTCGTCTCTGGTTATGAGTAAGGCGAGAGGTAGCAAGGTTTAACATTGAAGTGAAATGATTGGGTAGAGCAGCAGTTCTCAACTGAGGGGTATGGCAAAAAGTTATACAGAGTTACGTTGCAACATGTTAAAAAAAAACAATAGTTTGAAGAATTGACTTGTGATGGGTACCAACTGACGTTCTTTTTGCACCCTTTGCGGTACAGTTGCAGAAAAGGTTGAGAACCTTGGACGTAAAGTACAAACAAAGGCAAGCAGCACTAATAAAAATTTGTCTCTGGAAGAGCTGATTGTGGACCTTTGTGGAGAGCTCTTTACAAGTGGTCTTGTGGATCTTCAGAATGAATAACTTTAAGACATTAAAGACAAACAAGTTATCTGATGATGAGCCAGTGACTTGCAACTACTAGGATTGAAGAACTTTTGTAGTGGGTGGGCAGACGACAATTGTGAATTATCATCCAAACCTACTTTTTGCTAACAGTTCTGATTCAATGTGTTTTGGAAGGTAAATGATGTCACATAAATAGAATGATTCTTACGTACTTATTCATAAGTACCCATTTGTCCTTCCACCCCTCATTGGATGTTATAGTATTTACTTTGTCCAAACTTTCATTATTGTCTTTTTATTTGTGATATTACTTTCTCCAGCAAAGTTAATTGTTTATCTGACAATGATCAGGAATGGAACATTCCTTTTGTGTAGTTGGTGTTTGTATTCTTGATCTATACAAAGTGTTCAGTGTATTTTGCTTTTATTTGGAAACTGTACTCAACACTATATTTGTATTTTCATGTAGTGGCTATTTTTTGTGTGTTAAAAATAACTTATTCATTTTGAAATTTGGTATTTTGTAATGAGGTTGTTGTTTTTTTTATGATGGATTTGATTCTAGTGTTGCAGTACATTTAGTAAATCAGGCTATCATTTTGCCCACCCCCTTTAACCCCTCCCCCCCCCCGACCCTCCCCCCCCCCCAACTAAAAACACACAGCTGGACTGTGTAGAATCAGAAGGTAACCATATAACCACAGAAATAGAATGTTTGCCAAACTGGCAGTAGACAGGCCAGAATCTCTAAACTAAACATTTAAAAAAAAAATTGAGTACACTTCTTTCTGTGCTAGGGCTAAACATATTTTTTTTCCCAATTGGAGCTCTGTCAATACTTATTGTTTAATTGTATTGAATTGAGTCGGACATCATCGGCTCCTTGATTCTGTGTTTACACAAAGTATCAGGAGATGTGTAAACTATATTTAGTATAAAAAGGGGGTGGGGGGAATCAAACTGATGCCAACCCAAACATAGATTTATCGTCTGTGTGTTTTGTTTTACGGTGCTATTAGATAACAGGAAATACGTATCTCGTGTTGTTAACAATTCACAGTAGTAGTTTACATGTCTTGTTTGATTAGCTTTAACATTATTGAAATCTTTTTTTTTAATGACTTGACATTTGGGTGTGAACCAACCATTGAACCTGCTGCTCAGGCTGGAATGCGTTTACAAAAAAAAAGCGTCTCTTGGTGTTATCCTCGTGTATTTCTTGTGGGGATCCCCGTTTTTTTTCTCTCTCCTCCCCTCCCCACCCCCCCAACTTCTTCTGTATTGAATCTTCGAGTAAACAGTTGGATATGGGCCAACTCTCATCATTAAGCTGTGCTTAACTATCTTCTCCCGTTGCCTATGGCGGTTCCTACACTCGACACCTAAAACCAAATGTATGTACTAGTAGAGCACATGGCAGTATAAGTTACCTCACCACTTGTTCAATTTATTACGGAATCCCGGTGATGACACTTGTTTACCGTTAGACGTCAAGGCTTGTGTGTGACGCTTTAAAACGCATTTAGCGGTGAAAGGGGTGCAGTGAGGATGGAGAGCGGTCCTTTTGTGTGTGTGTGTGTGTTGTGAAAGATAACGTTGTGTTGCGTTCAAACTCCGCCCCCATTTTTCCCGTTCGATCATTGACTTTCCTTGTGAGTGTGCTTGAAATTTCTGAAGTAAACCAACTGATTATTTTTATAAGGAAATTAAATTGTATGAGTGCATTTCACTCGGCCTTAAATCAACGCATCCCGTCCAAGACCACGATTGAATGTTGGTTCTCACTTGAATATTTTAATAAAAAAAAAAAAGATGCCCATATAAAGCCACTGGGGGGGAGGGTCTGAGGATGTAAAATTAACGTGCTTTTGTAGCCACGGCTTGTCTGTGGGATCGTGTGACTAGTATAATCAATACTCAGTCACCTTATACTGTCTCCAATATAAATGGTATTCATTCATTTTTAGCTGGTTGAACTTTATGACATCTATCCCAGGAAAGTCAACGTTGTACCACAGGCTAATCACTGTCCCTGAATATTTTATCTAATTATTCAAATATTTTTTGTTTGTAATGAACGCTAGGAGTGCTCCAAGTGTCACTTGCATATATGACATATTATTATTGTTGTTTATTCATTGATTGCCTGTCAGTGTTACCGTAGTGCTTTCTCTCTGCGACATAGTGTCAAGCACCACGTGACACGGAAGATCCGGCGACTTATTTAGAAATCCTTTTTTTTTTTTGTGTGTAATTAGGCTCCCTGCGTCATGGGCGTGTAAAGCTGGGACGACACGCCACGCAGACGAGTCAATACAAGAAGAAATTGCAGGTTGTTTGCTTCAGGAAAATATTTTTTTTTTGTCCCGCGCTGCTGTTTTCCCAAACTTTGTGTGTTGTTGTTTTTTTGAAGCATTGGTACTAGAAAAATTGTTTTCTGTTTAAACATTTAATGCTGGACTTTAAAAAAAAACTTCAACCATTGCCGCCCTACCCCCTCTTGGGTTTAATTTGGTTTTTTTTTCAATCGAGATCATTGTTTAATGCGTCTATTAATTGGCCATGGTTTTAAAACCAACAGCTTTCAGTTACCTATGCACAGTGCTCGATTTAAGAAAAAAAACCAGTGCCGGGGATGAAAAAAATAATTCTGCAGAGCTGGGGATAAATGTCTATGGTTTCATCCCCGGCAGGGGTATACAGTGGATTCCGCTTAATTGGGACAGCCGCTTATTTGGGACAAATCTCAAAGGAACCAAACCAAGAAGCTAATAGTAAATTTGTATGTTTAATTGAGACAGCCGCTTAATTGGGACAAAAAGCCTCAGTCCCGATGTGTCCCAAGCGGAATCGACTGTATATTATCTGAAGCAGAGCCCGGGGTGGGGTGACATTTCTCAGTGCCGGGGATTTTCCTGGCGGTAAATCGAGTCCTGCCTATACACAAATGAAAGTCTCACTAGTGGTGAGATGGACCGAAGCATCTGTGGCGCTGCCATCTCCTTTTACATCATTGGTAATGTCCGTGTAATGGTTGATGTGGGTTGTTGTTTGTTTGTTTTTAAAAGACTGACCGTCTCATCCTAGCGTGGACTTCATTGACTTTTTTTTTAAAAGTCTTTTTAGATTTATGTACGGTGTTTTTTTTTGTCGATATTCTAACAAAACAAATGGACTCAATGGTAGCCAGTTTGTTAGTTTTGGTTTTCACAGGTAAATATGGGGGGGGGGGAATAGTTGAACGTACTGTCTGGTGTAACGAGATCTTGCAGTTGTATGCACTGATTTACATACTCGCTTCTATAGTGATAAACGAACAACTAAAGAACAATAAGAACACTTAAATTAGCAAAGTAGACGTTGAAAATGTCGCACTATAAAGAATTGCGCTATTCACGGCAGTGCAGAGAGACGTTAAGGAACCGTTGTTTGACACACACACACACAAACACCTCGTTTTATTTTCTTTGTACTTTAGCAAACGTTTATTTATAAATTAACAATGTGGTATTTGGATGCAAGTATACTTTAAAAAAAAAAAAACAAGCCAGAACGTCTTCTCGGAGAAAGGTGGTCAAATTTGCATACGGGCGTTGGGCCTGTTAAATTATCCACCTGTTTGACATAGTTGACGTAACCACTGCGCCGTCTGCTAGCTCGTGAGTTGAATGACCCGCATCCTGTTTGTGAAAACCTGTGGTAAAAATAAAATAACGATCGGCTGAGATACAAAACGCCCTTGACCTTCTAAGTCTGACATACTCTCTGTCCCGAATATATTTTGTTTTGGGACTGTTGATATCTGAACTCTAGAATAACTGGAGTGCGCAACTTTCAGTTTGAGGTTGATGCTATTTTTCACGCGCACATCTAAATGTTCGCATCAATACATCAACTTCCCACACTTATAGGTTTAGTGGGATTTATAAACATAAATGAGCTATTTTTCCGATTAAGATTATTTTTTATTATAAATGCGCTTTCATCTGATATTCGATGCAGTTCAAGGTATCCTCTTTAGAGATCCCATAAATATTGCCTTTTATGAATATACATAAATTTTGACATTTTGATTTGCGTCGATGGTTCATATTAGCCATTTTGGTTTGTTTACTAAGGTGAAAAGTCTCCACCGGTCCGAAATACTGGTATATAGAAACCTTACTAATTCCGTATGTTACGCGGTATTCACATCCTTTCTACAATATTACTTCAAACGATTTACTATTTCAAATCATGTTTCTAAGCAGCCATTTTGGATTATTATTGTGAAAAAAGACACATTCGGGTGAAGAAAACTCTTAAAAGCTGCGAATATGGTTCGCAGCTCCGCATCTGTAATCCAAACTTGTGCGAATATTTCAATCAGATTGTAGGCATATATACGGTATTTGCGAGTTCTAAATACCAGTTACGGACCAGTGGATGCATACCTGTAAGGTCTCCATCAATATGTCGGCACATCTTTATTATTTGGGTTTACGGCCCTTGGAGCGCTCTAGTCATGTTAGAGCGGTTGAGATTCACCTCTTCCTGTTGTTTCTTTCATTTAATCCCCAGCCCGGGGGAAGGGGTGTATTTTACTCTTACATCATTATTCTTAAAAAAAAAAAGAAAGAACCGCGAAGAATGTTCACTGGTCATGTTCTTCATAATCTTTATGCTCACGTCTCTATCACAAGTTTTTCAGTAACGAGATATTGATTTTTATTGACGCTACTATTGGCCAGGTTTAGACCACTTGAGTTGTCTCCCTTGTGGGAGGATTGTTGACCCATTAGCCAGAATGGCTTACAATAAAAAAATATATATAAAACCATGTTTTTAAATTAGAAGAGACAAATTGATTTTATTGTTTATTTTCTTTGTGAAAATTGTAGGAATGCTTGAAAATTTAGTATTTATACAAGTTGGTTTTGAGTTATTGAAAGACATGTTCACCATTTGCAATATAAATATTGGAGCTCACATCATCATTGAGCATGAGCTACTGTCTTTGTGTCTCTGCAGGAGGCTAAATTACTCCTTTGATTATTGTGAGCTTATGACATCAAATTATCCTCAAATATTATTCTCAGCCTGACACATAAGTCAATTAACGAAGACAATAACAGTCACCATTTGTTAAATTAACATTTATTAACACGATATACAATAATCATCAAAATAAATCTGTATAAGAAAACCTTTCATATCATCACTTCCATAAGACTTCACCACCAACCTTTCATATCATCACTTCCATAAGACTTCACCACCAACCTTCCATATCATCACTTCCATAAGACTTCACTACCAACCTTTCATATCATCACTTCCATAAGACTTCACCACCAACCTTTCATATCATCACTTCCATAAGACTTCACCACCAACCTTTCATATCATCACTTCCATAAGACTTCACCACCAACCTTTCATATCATCACTTCCATAAGACTTCACCACCAACCTTTCATATCACTTCACTTCCATAGACTTCACCACCACTCATCACTTCCATAAGACTTCCCCAACCTTCATATTCATATCTCACACTTCCATAAGACTTCACCACACTTCATATCATCACTTCCATAAGACTTCACCTCATATCATCACTTCCATAAGACTTCACCAACCTTTCATATCATCATCACTTCCATAAGACTTCACCACCAACCTTTCATATCATCACTTCCATAAGACTTCACTACCAACCTTTCATATCATCACTTCCATAAGACTTCACCACCAACCTTTCATATCATAACTTCCATAAGACTTCACTACCAACTATCTACAGAAAAATCCTGTTACTATCTCAACTGTTAATACCACACTAACTGTTCCTTTCTCTAAACTTCTTCACCCCTGGTCAGCATTTTCACTAGGCCTGATTTTCTCCACCTCTAGCACACTTTTTCATACTGAATAAAAACTCACCACATGCACTTGGCCAAAGGTTATAACAGAGTTATGACGCTACCATTTAAAAACTGTGCAAGTTTCTTGGGATTGTTATAGTTGTGAATGTATTTAATGCACCTTAATTTAGTTAGCGTTAAATTTAGTAGGAATGGTTGCAAGTTGCATTTTAACTTAATTGCAGATAGTTTGCTACAAAAAAAGGAAGGTAATTTGTGCTATTGGATCTCTGAGTTTATGTATGCAAAGGGAATGATAAATCCTTAAAATTTTTACTGAGACATTTTTAAGAAAAAATATCAGTCTGTCTTCCCCTAAGTGTGGGTCACAACAAAATTTAAAATTTATAATAATTGGATCATGACTCGATTTTTTTTAAATCAGCCAATTAGAATAGGCAATCTATATGTACATGTATATACGATTAATGATGCTTTTATTCTCTTTCTTTTTTTCGTAGTTTTTTCTTAGCAGGTGAGTCACTTAATCAAAACTGTTGTCATAGTGGGTTGTGAAGCATAGAAGTTTGAGATCCAAACTACATTTTTTGTGCAGTGGTTTGATCTATGAATGGATTTCAATCATTCGTGAATTTACATTCAGATAATTGATGCTTGTCAACCACTTAGAATTTCGTTTTTCTTTCATGTTTATTATACTTGAATAAATTACATTTATTAAGCACATTTTTCCACTTCTAGTTTTTAGTTATTTTTATTCTCATTTTTTTTTAATCTTTTGGTCATATCGCTTGAGTTCCTCAAATAAAAAAAAAATAGCATTTTGCAGTGAAGAAATATATCAAAAGTTTCACTAAATTGTGTGTGTGTGGTCAAAATAAGGTATATTTTTGAGATTGTCTCAACTACAACAAATAATCTTCATCATTTGCCATAATTAATTTTAGCTATAATTTCTGAGTGCTCAAAATCTTGACCCTAATTAGTTTGATCATTTTACATGATTAGAATCAACTCTGGCACAAATACAAGCCCCACCCCCCATTAAACAAACCACTTTTAGATATTTAAAAAAAAAATGGGAACACCATGGTCATTTTTTTATCTTTAGGAAAATAGTTTGTCTTTTATAAGTTTAATTACATTTGTTTCAAACTTAACCATAAAAATTCTGGCTTTTTTTTATATAATATATTTTTAGAGGTATTTCTTTTATCCATATAAGTATTTTTAAGTAAAAAAAAAAACTAAAAGTGACAAACCTTATTTTTGTTGTAGTTCTAGTCATATTTTTTAACATTTCTAGTTTTCAGGTAATTTATTTAGAACTTTACCACCGTCCTCCAATCCAAGTGGTGCTGAGTTTGATCCAGAAGAGGATGAACCCACACTAGAAGCAGCATGGCCTCATTTACAGGTATAGTGTTATAGGTTTGTTATTGACTGTTAAAAAGTAACATTTTGTTGACATTAAAATGTAAATATACAGATATCCTCAGCTGTTATTATTATTAAATATTTTTCTCTTTCAGCTTGTATATGAATTTTTCTTACGTTTTCTGGAATCTCCAGACTTTCAGCCTAATACAGCAAAACGATATATTGACCAAAAGTTTGTTCTTCAGGCAAGTATTTGCATAAATAACTAAGAAGCTGGGACATCACTTAAAATGTCCTAGTTACATTGGCCTTAGCTGTATATGTACAAGACATTTCTTGCTTGTGATATGTAAAATTAAATATTTTTTTCGTTAGGTAAAATTTAAGGTATATTGCTATTATTGTAAAATGAAAATTAACATGTAATCTTATTTCTTCAGCTTTTGGATTTGTTTGACAGTGAAGATCCCCGTGAAAGAGATTTTTTAAAAACAATACTGCACCGGATATATGGGAAATTTTTAGGTTTACGAGCATACATTAGGAAACATATTAACAATATTTTTTATAGGTTTGTACTTTTTCTTAGTTAATTTTTAGAATATTACAATTGTTTTCCTCTTACTTTTCAATAGTTTATATTTAATTTTAACACAAGCTTAATGATAGTAGGAGACAGGCATTTAAGCTGTTATTAGCGCTTGACTGTCAACCAATGAGTCCTGGGTTCAAACCTCCGTGACATTCTTGGGATTTTATCAGATCCTGGGAAAAGTATTATAGCCCACCCACTTTAAATGGGTATTAAACAAGTTAGGGCTGTCAGTTTGTGCTAGCTATATGGTATATTTATGTGTTGTGGCTACTGAAACATAAATTTACACCTTATCTGCCCTGATGAGTCCTCAAAGGCTTATGGGAAAATATTTTTTCACTTAATAGCATCTCTTAATTGCACTGACAATGAGTGACATAACTTTTTTTTTATTTTTCACAGCTTTGTATATGAAACAGAAAGGCATAATGGAATAGCTGAGTTATTAGAAATATTAGGAAGGTACGTATTTTAATATTATGTACTAAATGTAATTAAACCAATAATAAGGGATAAAATATAATATATTTAGGATTACTTTCTAAAGTATAATTTTATATAAAAAATTTAACTCTTCTTCTTTCAGTATAATTAACGGTTTTGCGTTGCCACTAAAAGAGGAACATAAAATCTTTTTATTAAAAGTGTTACTGCCACTTCATAAGGTGAAGTCTCTTAGTGTTTATCACCCCCAACTAGCATATTGTGTTGTACAGTTTTTGGAAAAGGATCCTAGCTTGACAGAGCAGGTATTTTTTGTTTTTGTTTTGGTAATATTTTAAACAGGGCAGTAGAAATTAATCTAAAATTTGTAATTTTTCTATTTAAAATTGTCAAACAAAACAATTCTTTGAATGGGACTGATTTTGGCTTTCTAGAATTATAATGCAAATGTCCAAAATTATTAAAAAGGCATAAGAGCTCTTACTTGTTAATGCCAATTATAAATAATCCTACACTTCTGCAAAAGGTCGTATTTTGACATATTTTACAAATTTGCCTGATAAATATGATTATATTCCCAAAAACCCATTGCTTAAGTTATTAAAGGCACAAAAACTGGGATATGATGGTCTGTGACCCACTGCTTAGAAGACATAGAATGTACAGATGTCTGTTGGTCCAGAAGCAACAGCATATGCAGCTAAAGACAAACTAGCAGTTGGCAAAACTGGGCTTCATGTCAGTACAGATAAATCATGTCAAAGCCATAAGAGGTAAAGGCAAGACAAGCATATCACCCTAAAGACTGTTCAGAAAATGTCTTCCCTCTTAACAAAGTACAAGCTCTGGATATTCACTAGCAATGTCAAATCCAATTATGTTGTATGCAGAGAAGCATGGAGTCACCAGCACGTTGACAAACAAGCCCCAGATGCTTGTATATGGTTGGCTCAGGAGCCTCTGAAGATATGGCTACTAATCAGAACAAAGAACAAAGATTTTCAGCAATAGCAAACCTAGGCCCAATTGACCTACATATGTCATTAAGAAAATGGAGATGGATTGCACCAGAAGATATTACAAGAATGGTCCTGCATTAGTGGGGGGGGGGGGATCACACCCAGGCCAAAGTAAGGTTGGTGGCCTAAAAACCATATATTGAAATATATGACTCCCTTTGATCAGTGAGGAGTTCAAGGAATTAAGCAAGTTAAACACATTGTTTATAAAAAAAAAAAGAAATCATGATTTTTTTTATTATTCTTAGTAGAGATTTAACAGTGTACTTTGATTTGTTCTTCAGGTTATAATGGGACTGTTAAAATTTTGGCCCAAAGTACACAGTCCTAAAGAGGTAAAGAAAATACAATGAAATGTCGCTATAACGAAATTGACGGGGACTAGAAATTCATTTGTAACACTGAAAATTTGTTACACTGAAATGGGGGAAGGGGTTCGACGACGACATTTTCAATTCTTAGTATGTGGATCAAGTTCGTTTGGGTATCAATGCCAATATATTGTGTTATTTTACCAATTTCTCCAAAGATATTTAGTTAAAAGTATGTTACATTTTCTTTCCATTTATTTCTTATTAGTTAAGCTACTAATTTAGCTTTCAATACCTACCGCTAACGGTCATTGAACTCATTTATTTTTCTAACAGTTATTCAACATGACTTGCTTCCCTTAAGTTAAAAGAACCCTGAGCAATGTGCCTATTACGACTCTCTTACTCATATTGTCTCATTTATTAAACATGAAATTATTAAAATATATAAACATTTTATTATAATTTTAAAAAAAAGTATAGTTATATCACAAAAAGGTGAAATAAATCATTTATTCTTCTTACTTCCTGTATTAATTAAATACCGATATCTGTAGTTAACATTATTGATTTTTTTAATCCCTGGTCCTATGATGTCTTAGCTCTCTCTTCCTCCTCCCCTTTCCCACCATTGATAAAACTCTCCTTTCACACACACAAACACACCTGTTTGTTGCTACGTAATTGTGCCGCCGCCGCTCTCCCCCCACTCTTGCTGTCCCAAGACGTCTCTTGACTCAGTACTGCACCTGGTTTTATTTTTACTATCCTCGTCACTAGAGGTTAGAGGTTACCATAACATCTTACTC
Organism: Bulinus truncatus; assembly: GCA_021962125.1. Classification (NCBI taxonomy): domain Eukaryota; kingdom Metazoa; phylum Mollusca; class Gastropoda; family Planorbidae; genus Bulinus; species Bulinus truncatus. The sequence goes on from JAGDYQ010000011.1 coordinate 7,565,236, forward strand.
CTCTCACATTATCTAGTTAATGTGAATGTCGTTGAGCTCAAGTTGACTTGGGTTTTAGAAATTTGCTGAATTTACATTTTTTTTTTTATGGTAAGGGAGGAATTAAAAATTTGCAAAACTGCAATTTTTTTTGAAGTACTGAAAGTAAGAAATTCGTTACGACACTTTTTAACAGATGTTATTATATAATCGAAGTGGAAGGGGCAAAAAAAATGTCGTTGTACTGAATATTTCATTACACTGACCTTCGTAATAACAACATTTCACTGTATTGGTAAATGTTATATCTATTAAACTTTCCATTTATGTTAAATTACATTTAGCTTTTAATCAAGTATCTGGATGCATGTACGATTTTTAAGATTGTCATCATTTTATCATTTTATTTAAAATATTTTACTTAAGTACTGATTAAGATATGTTATATTATTTTTTTTGATATTCTGAGTTTTTTAATTATAATCAGGTCATGTTTTTGAATGAGTTGGAAGAGATCTTAGATGTGATAGAACCAGCCGAATTCACTAAAGTTATGGTACCATTATTTAAACAGTTAGCAAAATGTGTTTCAAGTCCACACTTCCAGGTATGGGTTAGATGACTTAGGTTTTGAAACTTTCAGATATTTTTAAAGCCTTTCGTATATTACATGTGTCTTATCTTTTGATTTAATTTCCAAGGGGTGACCAAGTTGTCACTTTCAAATTATTAGTGGTTGTAGTACTTATTCATTTGTTCTTTTTTTTTTTTTAATCCCCTTTTTAAAAAAAATTGAATGCTAGCAAAATTTGCTGGAGAGAAAAAAATTATAGCTAAAGCATCATTAAAACTTAACTGACTTTGAGTTGACAAAAAAAGTTTTTCGTATCTTTGACCTTTTAGGTAGCAGAACGAGCCTTATACTATTGGAATAATGAGTACATCCTCAGTCTTATATCTGATAATGTAGGTACTGTTCTTCCCCTCATGTTTCCTGCTCTCTATAAGACTCAGCAGCATTGGAACAAGTAAGCAGATAGTGGACAAACATCCTTGACTTGCACCAATCTAGTTCTTTTCCAGCTTTCTTTTTAATTTATTTCCCCACCAGTTTTCTTTAGAGTGGCTGCTTTTCATGCTGGTTGTTCATTAGCCCAACCCTTTATCCTCTGGTTGTTGCACAATTGTGTGAAACATCAATTGCATGGGATGGTAATTTTGAAACTTCTCTAAAACAGAGTGAGTTCTTTTAGCTCAAAAAAAAAAAAAAAAACCCTTGTGTTGGTGTGAACGCAAGTGCAAGCCGTTATTTTACTGTTGTTTTTTTACGAGTGCATTTGTAAAGTGTTTTTATGATGGGCACAGGCACAGGGTCCTTATTAAACTCACATCAAATTTAGTCTCTTTAATTAATACTGTGTTGCATGTTGTTTTTTTTCTTAACTGGCACTAAAGAATTTATCTTTATATTAGTCTTTGCTTTTATTGAAAAAATAATTTATAGCTTGTCAAGATTATCTCTAACATATATGGTAATACGGAAATAACAACATTTAGTGAAAAATTACGAGCCCCCTAGTTATTAAGAAAGTATTTAAAAAGTGTTATAAATTAACAAAATGATGTGCCAATACAATACCAGGTTTTTAGCTTGCGTGTTCTTATTTTAAATTAACCTTAAGGTCACAAAATCAGTTTTGTAATTCTACAAAATTGAATTTTTTAGGATACAATTTTACATAGCCGCCCCCCCCCCTTAACAATAATTCAAACAAACAAAGCAACGTTCCTTACATTAGTTCCTAGAGATAAATTTATAAAAACCAATTACAGTTCAATGCATTAGTGTAAAAATATTTCTGACTTTGTCTTTTTTAAAATTAGTTTGAAATTGCTTCATAAATTAGCATTATGATGATTACATGGTTAGAGCATCTCATCGAATGTAATTTATAGAAAAAATTTTCTGGTAATGCAGAGAGATAAATCATATTGACAAATATTATTTGCATACAACTAAATTTTAAAAGGTTTAATTTAATCATATGGTCCAAGCATATTATTTCAGAATTATAATAATTTTTGCATATCGAATGTGGGTCTTAGCTGATTAATCTTTTCGTATTTCTAGACAGAAAGGTTAATGTAACGCTCAACAATTTGGAAATTATACACCATAATTTGCTAATCAAAACCACTTAAATTATAATTCTAAATATTGTCTTTAGTGGCCTTTTAGACACCTAAAATTGAAAGAAGTGTTTGTGTGTTTTAGATACATGCTTCACCATTAATCAAAATGTCTTGAGCTCCTTTCATAGACATTTTTAAAACCTAGACAAAATATGTGGTTGTAAAGGTAGTCAGTATATTGAGCTGTCATATGACCTACACAAATTATAGGTACATGTGTAATGATTATGTTGTAAAGAGACACATCCACAGAAACTCTTTCATAAATATTGGATTTTACATGCAACCAAACAGCTCAACAAATTGGCTACCTGTCTTCTAACAGGCATAATCAGTCTATGTTTTAATAGATGCTTTTAGTTCTAATTTACTTTCCCTTTACTTTGTATCCTTGCATTTTTGAAGTTGTGAATTTTTGTTGCTGTGTCACCCTTTAACCCCTAATGCCATATTATAGGTGGCAGAGCGGGCTCTGTACTTCTGGAATAATGAGTACATCTTGAGTCTTATCAGTGACAATGCCTCCACCATCCTTCCTATCATGTTTCCAGCACTCTACAAAAGCAAGGAGCACTGGAACAAGTAAGGTCTTGAAGTAGATTTTAGACAGAAACTAAAAATATTGGTGTATTTCTTTTTCATCGAACTAAATAGGAATCACAAATCTAATAACTACTGTATATTTATCACAGAAATTCTCCTAAGTGCCATGTTGTTAGAAATGTTTTCATTCAACAAAATAAAATTATTTTAAAATATTATACTCAAATGAAGGTTGTCTTTATTTCAGGATGCCATGTGACAAAATCTTATGTTGAAATTGACACAAGATTTTTTTAATTTCCATATGTCAGGGATAAATTACTGGAATAGATAATTGCATGTCCAGAAAGGATATTAAACCCCTTAGAGTGTTAAGTTATAAATAACTAAGATCTGAACCACTTTCAATATCTAAAATACTTTCATTGAAATTTGTTTTATAATGGTGTTTTTTTTTTATTTCATTTAATAATATACACGTAGCACTGATTTTATTATTATGTACTAGTTGAAGAGACTGCAAAAGTAATGTGAAATAGCTAGAGTGATGATAATTGAAATTAATATTTTTTGTCCATTGTCAAAGAAAAAGTCAATAGAAATGCAAGACTATGAGCTTTTTTTTATGATTTCGTTGAATACTTTTGGGTTAAAAAAAAATGTCAAAGTCTATCACCAGTAATTTTTTATCTTGCATTAATTAACCTTTTTAATAAAATAAATATGTACATTTATGCAATAAATAAAAACCACAGACATAAATATTATTACCACCTCTCACTCGACTATTATTTGTTTACATTATGAATATTTTTAACACTTAGACACAAACAATGGCTTCCTTGAAGAGACTCTCAGTTTAACTCTAGCTCTTTAATAGGAGAATTTTGCTGAAATAGGTTTTTCCTCCCTAAAATTTTAAGTATTTTCTTAAAGGTTTTTTTATCGGCTGTAACTGAACACATACCATTATGCACACACTTAAACACTGTCATACACTTATGGAAGTCAAATTTAGAATTTTACATCTATGGTAGCCTGCTGTAGTAAATGTTAATTTGTATTCAAACATTTATTTTTGATAACTTGTAGTTTAAATATTAAACTATTTTTTTACAATAGGAGCATAAAAATGAAACTGCCCTTGGAGTTTTTTTCAGCGAGTCTTTTTCATTATTATTGTAATGTTATGATAACAGACATTAATAATCACTTTGCTCCCATGCTTTCATTTGTGTCAATCCTACTTTTGAGTCATTTGAAAAAATACTTTAGCATCCTTATGTAGAGTTCCTAATCTTGACATTCTATCATACAGTCACTTATGATGTATGTTTAAGCTTTAAAAGAGTTGTAAGCATCTAGACCTTTTTTTTAAACATTATTGTTTATGAAAAAACATTTAGAATTTAGTAATTTTGTAAAAGTTTTTTTTTTTTTTTTTTTTAATATTTTTATGATGAATACATTTTTATCTTAAGTGTAGGGAAAATGTGTAGCTAGCTCAACAATAAATGTTCTTGCAAATTTTGTAATTACTTAATGTTTACTTGCACATAAATCTTTGTTAAATTTAGTTATAAAGCTACAAAAAAAAGTTCATTCATTTCTAAAGTCACATTTTGCAAGAGCAAATGAATTAGCCTATTTTACAGATTATTTTTTTTTTGGTCACATTTTTATTGAAATTTGTTTTCTCTTTCTCAAATTACCCTTTCTGTGCCACCAGAACAATTCATGGCTTGATCTACAATGCACTGAAACTTTTTATGGAAATGAATCAAAAACTATTTGATGATTGTACTCAGCAGTATAAAGCTGAAAGACAAAAGTAAGGCCTTGATAAGTCTTATTGTTAATCAGTTGGCAAAAAAAAAGTTTTAAACAGTTGATGAAGAGTAGTAATTGTGTGTATTAGAATCACAAATCAAACTGATAACAAAGTCTTTGATAATATTATTTCACCATCAGAGAAAAAGAGAAACATAAACAGAGAGATGAGGCATGGCATAAGATTCACTCATTAGCACAGGACAATCCTCAGGTAAGCATGGATGGTGCTTCAAGTTCCATATTTGCATGAGTTGTTTTATATATTATGTATGTATTTATTTCAATTATTTATATAGTAGTAGTGTTTAAGGAGATTCACATAAAGGTAAAATTATTTGATACAAATTTTTTTTTTAAAAAAATGCTTTTCAATAAACTTTCAATTTGAACGGCATTTATTTCATTTCTGTAATATTTTACTCAAAATATTCTAAGGCATCAACATATGTGATAAGTGATAATTTTTTTTTTCATCTCTGGCTTGATGAGCATAAGCGGTTAAAGTGTGTTATATTAAATGTGCTTAGTTTTTATATATGGGATTTCATGATGGTTTTCTCTCGAGGCATTTTAAGCCTTAGGCTGTCTCCTTAGATTACAATGTGAGTGGGTAGAAAAAGATGTGATCCTTTTTTTTATTTAACCAAATTTTTTTTTTCATTTATATATTGTTGTTTATTTACCTTTTCAATAATTACTTTGTGCCGTGCTTCATAGATCTCTCCTTTTTCTTTTTTTTTTTTTAATTAAGCTGAGATGGTTGTTGTTTTTTGTTTTTTTTTAACTCTAGAAAACTAATTGCCTAGAGCTCTTCTTCCTTTTTTTGTTTTTATTGTTTTAAACAGTTGTGTGAGATGGAGACTTTTTTTCTTTTTTTGGGTCCGTTAAATGAGTAAGAAATGCAGAAATTTTAATGGAAGGGAATCCCAACTTTTTTTTTGTTTTTTTGCCTGTGAACAGTACAAAGTTCTGACTACATCTGTGCCTACTGTTAACTCCACCGTGTCTCCACCAACAAATAATGTCAATGATGAAGAAGGGGATGTGATGGTCTCCATGGAGAAACTAGAAGCAGAAGCTAAGGATGTGAGTCAAATATCTATTTTTGTAACTTTGACTGCAGTGAGCCTTTGGATTTTTTTTTCTGGAGCCGATATTGTATTCAAGGATAATTTTTTTTTTTTTTAAGCCAATATCATATTCAATGACTTTTTCTTCCCCATTTTATAAAAAGTGATTGGTTGATCTGAATATCCTAGATATTTTCCCTTTTAGATATTGGGCTTTGCTTTCATTGACCTTTAAAAAAAATTATCTTTATAAGAAATGAATTAGTATCATCTGTGTTAGTGTTAATGTGTAACTATTTTCTTTCATTAGCTTGTTATATTTAAATCTAGGCTGCAGACCGAACTGAACTGCTAGTAACTGGAAAATTATTAGTAGTCAAATGATCACGTTACAGAATCTATTTTACATGAAATCTGGGGAGGGGGTGGTGGATTATTAATAATCAATAATTTAGCTTTGTATAAGGGAAATTAAATGTGCAAATGTAATTATTGAAGTAATATCCTGTAGTCTGTAGCCTTGATTTGATTTTTCTGAGCACCTCTTCTGTGTCTAAATATGCCAACACAAATCCGTTAGCATTTGCTTTTTCAAATATACAATTTACTCCACCCTTAATCCATGCTTAGAATATGTATTCTTTTTGTCCCCCTAAAGTTGTGTATTTGTTTTTATATGTAAAGTACACACACACAATTACACTGATAACATGATTACTGCTGACAACTGAACTAATAATTTGACAATTTTCTACATATTTTATTTGTACCTGTAGGCAAAGAATTCTCTTGTAAGTAATGAATTCATCAGTTTAAAAAAAATCTTATTTAACATTTTCTTCTATAAAAATCTGTTGCTTGTGGATTGTTGTTATGACTGTTCTGTAACAAATTTTGATTACCTCTTAGTCTCATTTTCAGTATCTCTTTAACGCTATTGATTTGTTTGTGTACTAAATTTTTTTAATCTTGAAATAAAATAATGTTTCCTATTGAAGCAGTTGTTTAGGACTTGATAATGCTAATAATTAAGTTGTATGTCAGGATCCATGTGTGTTTATCTTGACGTTGTAAATAAATTATTTTACAGAGTCAGTGCCATTGTTATGTTTATTCCTCATCATATCAATTATCAGGCAATGTTTCACATGTGGCTTGTGAAAATAGTTGTATATCAATTTTTTATAATGTAATTTTCTGTAAGAACCATACAACAATCCATTTAAGATACTTTTTAAACTCACTGGTGTAACATATATAATGTAATTTTCTGTAAGAGCTCTACAGTTTTAAACCATACAACAATCCATTTTAAGATACTTTTTAAACTCACTGGTGTAACATGTATAATTTAATTTTCTGTAAGAACTATACAGTTTTAAACCATACAACAATCCATTTAAGATACTTTTTAAATTCACTGGTGTAACATAAATATTTTTTTTATGTTCAGCTGACAGTATGAATAAGCAGAAGATATTGCAATGATTAAAATTTTTTTTTTTGTGTGTGCTTATCAACAGTAAACATGATTTTTTTCTCATTTCTTTTTTATTACTGTCCTCTCTTTAATCGGGAAACCTAAAATGTTAATTTAAAATATGATGGACATGTAAGCTCTTTGGTTTTGGTTCATCTGCAGGCAAATTTTTAAATATCTATTTTTGTTCTCACATCTCCTTTCAGATAAATGGGCTGAGGAGCACTGAAAGGTTCCCCCCAACACATCGCAGATTTGTTCCATCCCTGCCTTATGCCCAGTCTAAAACATAGTGGGCTACTTGTTTCTTTTTTTTTTTTTTTACTTTTGTTAATCTTTCTAGCAGTTATTCCCTTTTAGTATTTATGACGGAGAATTTTTTTTTTTATTTTATTATTTAGATTTGTTTTGTTTTTTTAACATTCAACTCAGTTATTTAGTTGTTGTTGTTTTTTTTTCCAAGCTTAATCATTGAATATTAGATTTTGTTTTATTAGATGCACTCCAGAAATGATAGTCTTAACATTTGTTAAGAAATACTCATTAATTTCAGTTTGCTGAACACCAATTTAAGGATTTCTCTTAAAGATCTTTTTATTACATTAATCTGTATAGGTTAGAGATAGTTGAAATGACAAGTTATTTCCTAACATTGGTCTGTTTCTGTTCTTTATTTTCTTCTATAACATATATCAAAAAAGCCTTTATCTTTTTTTTAACTAAACTCAATATTTTTTACCAACATTTTCTAAACATTTATTAACACTAATTTTTTATTTGTCTTACCTTCCTGTAATTTGGACATTTTTTTTCATGATACTATTAAATTTATGTAATTTATTTCTGTCGACAGTTTATTGTTATTTCTTAGTTTGAATAGATTTTTTTTCTGAGATTAATTTTAAGTACAAACTGTAGTCACTGTTTTATAAAACCGCAAGGGTCATCTTGCGTTTATTTTGTTCCCATAAAAACTAGAGTATAATCTAATTTATCAAGTGATTACTATAATGCCTTTGATTAGATATTTTTTATGTTTTTTAATTTAATTTTTTTTTACAGATGTAAGCTTTGTTTTATTTCAGAAAAATTACCTTCTTTGATGTTGTTAACGCTGTTTATTGGCCATAGCATGAATAATATAGTGATAACCCATATTACATTTTTAGCAAAGATTTAAATTGTATATCCTAGTCTTTGGTTGCCTTTTACATTTTATGTAATTAATATAATATCTTATTCTTATCTATTGTGTTATTTCAGCTTAAAATGAAGATGGTGAAACTGATCTTTGATTTAGATTTTTCTTTAAATAAAAACACATTTATTAAGTTTTTTTATTTTTAAAGAAATAATTAATAAAAGAATATTTTTTAAAATTTATTTCTATATTAGTTATTGACTGAGACATTTAATCTTTAAAAAAAATTTAAAGTTAAAATATTGGGGAAAATTTCTTAGCTTGTGTAATTATTATTTTTTTTTTTTTTTTTTTGCAGTTAATAAAATCACAGTTGTTTTCTTGAAAAAAATATTTTTAACTATCAATTTTTTTAGCTTCATTATTTATTTATTAGATAAGGGTATAGATTCTCAGTGTAGTCATTTATTTATTAGATAAGGGTATAGGTTCTCAGTGTAGTCATAAGTTGTAATATGAACACAATTCATCAGCAGATATTTTTCACAGCACTTTAGTATTTTGTTGTCAAGTTTGTTAATAATTAGCCACACTGAAGTGATTGTCAGAAAATAATCATAAGCCTATCGAAGTCATTGTTAAGATTACAAACCTGTATTTACCAGCTGTTTCCTATTACTACAATTTATAAATCTTGGTTTTCATTATAAATAACTTACGTGAAATTTAAATGATTTACTTCAAAATAATAACCTTTCTTTAGGCTGAATTAAAAAACTTTGCTCAAGTGATGTTTCGTAACAGCAGTTTCATATTTTTTACTTTTTTTTTTTTTTTTTCTTTTGCAGATTCAGAAGAAGAAAAAGGACAAGCCCCTTCTCCGGCGCAAATCAGAACTCCCCCATGACATGTCCATGATAAAAGCACTGGAAACTCACAAACGTAGCGATGAGTTCTTGTTGACATCATCAGAACAGAATTGATGTTAACTCCTGTTAATAGTGGGAGTTTTTATCTGAATATTGACATTTTAAGGCCACTAAATATTGTAGCCGACAGCAAATCTAAAGTTACAGCTTTTGCCAAAAGACGTATCGCGAAACATTTTTAGTGAAAAGTTTGAAATTTCTTTACATTATTATAAGTACTTAACCTTTTAACTTTAGTCTTACTGTAAAGTTTTTGGCTTTTTTTTTTTTTCCTTTTTAACAAAATATCTCCAAGTGAAATTTATGTTTATGTTTTTTTTTTAATTTACTATTGTAAAAATTGTTTTATCCTGTGTGGACTTTTAAAGCCTAATGCTGGCCTTCATGTATTGGCATTTGGATGCAAATTCCTGTAAAACGTAATTTGAATCTTTTTACTCTAAAGTGAGGAAATAATTCATCTTTTATAAAAGTTAAGTTTGATTGGCAGAAAAAAAATTTGTAAACGGTTATGTATAATTGAATAGGTCTTTATAATATGCAATGTTTTTTTTTTTCAAAGAAAAATTAGTCAACATATTTTATCTTTTTTAAACATTAAGTTTGTTAGTTAGTGGCATATTTTCTCACAAGTTGCTTCATCATAAAATACTAACTGTATACTAAAGTTCTGGCGGTAAATTACATTTTTTTCCTTTGCAATCCTAGTCCATTTTTTTTTTAAATCATACATAATAAAATTTTTACTATTAACATCCTCTAGAATTTTTGTCCATTAAAAATATTACATTTAATTGAATTTAAGGAGCTCTCTGCTTACCCTTCAGATATGAGGGGGACTGGTTAATTTGTAAACTTTTAAACATTTATGTAGAGTAGTTAATTTAATATTGAGATAGCTTCCACAATTTAAATTTTTAATTTAATGTAAACATTTCCAGTATTTTATCATTGCTGCAGCTTTGAGTTTCATTATGGTGTGCATTGTTTATTTTTAATTAGGAAACTCGAATATTTTTTCCCCATAAATAAAATTTGATTGTGATAGTACACAAGATTTTGTATTGCCAAATAGGTATATCTGAATACTTTTCATACTAAATATGGTTGGACATTATACATTTTTGAATGTTGGTATGATATCAGTGTTAAAATAACATCCTTTGTTAAATGTAGTTTTTTTTTAATGTATGTGACTGATAGCAGCTGATTTTGATTTGTATTTTGATTTTTAAGTACATTTTTATTTTGTTCCTTTATGATTTTTTTTAAATTGTAAATAAGTCAGACTTCATTGTTAAAAAAATTCTTGAACGTGATAAAATTTTCTATTTGCGTTTGATGTACAGATATTTCCCATTACATTCAACCTCCCACTCATTTTAGTCATGTTCCTCAACACCATTGCACTAACCATTCACTTGACATGAACAGTTACAGGTCCTTTTTTTATTTTCATTGAATTTATGCATTCATGTAAACAATATAAATGAGTCAATATGTTGAATATTGTCTTCATACACTTGTATAAGTGCTCCATCTCTTGTTGTTCTGGATGTTTTAATTTTTTTTCTTCCATCGGAGCATTGTTTTAATTTTTTTGGGTATTGTTGTTATGTTAGTATTACATACTTAACTTTGTTTCATAACATACGCTATTAAGTACATGTCACTTATAAAGAAACTTATTCTTTTTAATTCATTATTCTGGACTTGTGTGTATGGTAAGTTTTACCATTCACATGTTAGTAAAATGTTAGACTATTAGCGTTTTTTTTTTTTTCTTGTTTGATAACCTATTAAAACTGTTAAGTATCATCTGTAAGTAATGTCCTAACACTCCTCAGTGTTTATGATATAATTAGGCTTCATATAAACAGGAAGTTAATATTTGCTGCAAAAGAAAAAAGAATCTCTCTTTTTTTTTCATTGTTTTAGTCCAAAAAAAAAAAAAAAAAAGACGACATTGATTTGGTTCTGTTTAAAAGACTTTCTTAAATTGTTTTTATTGGTTGTTGTTAAAATCAATTATTTTGATTAATTATTTATTTATTTTTAATCTGAAATCAAGCTAATGGTGGTCCAACAAATGTTTAGCGCTAGACAAATTTTGACTGGGACCAATTTTTTTTTTAATTTTATTTGTTTTCATTTATCTACAAACATTTTATAGTAAATGTGACTTGTCTTTGAAATTTATAGTACTAGAAGTTACTTTAATTTTGTAAATTGTATATTTAAATAATGAAAGTTCCCAATAAATTACAATTATAAAACAGTTTTTATTTTATCTCTTTTTTTAACATGTCCAAACTCAATACATTTTTTTAGCATTTAAATAATATAAGATTTTGAAAAGAAAAATAGTCAGCATTTATTGTGTCAAATTGTTTATTTAATGAAAAAAATAAACACAAATTCCTTGAGCAGATTGATTTCTAGTGCCTGGAAATGGTTTTCTTATTCTGTATACATGTGTAATGTTTGAGCTAGAATTATGCAATCATCATATTTTTTGAGATAATTGAATTGTCAGGTAAAGTTGTTCACATCAATTGATAGTGTATATGCCCCGTGTTAAAAACTATGGCTCAAAAATGTATTTGACCATTCAGCTCTCAGCTGAATGCATGTATCATCCCTTTGTACTTAAAAAAGTATTTTACATTCCTAAGTGAACAGTTTACATATTAAATTTGAATCACTTTGAAACCAAAAGTAGTGTACAAGTTGACAGGGTCCATTTTAAAATAATGCTGAGCTGTTTGAAAAACTTGAAGTTATTCTATATAAATATATATAAGAAATATATTAATATATGTTTGGCTCCAAAATGTTCCTTACCAGTTATGTCAAACCACTGTATGCACTTACATCCAGAAAGTAGGCTCAATAGGGGGAAGAGCATGCCAGATACTGGTAACAGAAAATCCAGATATTTTAAAATTTTGCTATGCCATTACCCTTTTAAAAAAATGCTCTTTTTTGAAAACCTCATTTTAAAAAAAATATTATTTAAGGCAGAGTCTAATTATCTGTTTTTTTCCAGTGGTTTTTTTTACTTGAAATAACTCCTGTTTTTGAATACTTTACACCGTTGTAAGTTTAAATACTAAACTAGAATCACAATTTAAACATTAGCTTATATATTGCATTCATATGTAAGTATATCATGGACAACAAATTAAAATTGATACTTTCAGCCTTCGGCAAACATCTACCTGAAATTCATCTCATTTAAATGTACTGAGATAACAAATATTTTCATCCCCTGTTGTTATGAAATATTTTTGTGATAACTACATTAGTAATTTTTGTACACTTGTACTAAAACTCTTTGACAATAAATATTGTCCTTGCAATGAAACTAAACAAATCTTAGTCTAGATTGATGTTTGTTGGTCAAGTATTGTGTATTTACCATGTATGTTCCATATTGATGCACTAACAGTTAATTTGGTGTAATAAACAAATATTGAAATTGTTCAGTTCTGCAGATATACCCAATTGTAAATTGCTTCACCAGTAATAAAAAAATCTTAAATACCACTTTCTTCTTAAATTCTTATTGAAATAAGTTTTGTTTTTATCCTTTTTGCTGTAGAAAAGGAAATGGAGGAAATAAATGCTGATTATTGCACATTATATGCAAATAATATTTTAGCATGACAATTTCCTCTAGCTAGATTTAAACTACGAATAAGGAAGCTGGTCATGTTTTGTCAATCAAGTGACTGTATGGTAGAGTAATTGACTACCAAATCCAACATCTTCAATCCCCCAGCTAGAATCTGTTATTCGACAATACACTTTTTGAGTCCCATTGAAAAAAAAAGTATCTCATGAAATTTTTGGCATTATGAAATTTAAGAAACAAAATAAGCTAGACTTAGTATATCTTTCATATTTTGTTTAGGCCTCTCCGAAATTTAATTTATAACAATTACTCTTTTACTCATTGTTTTGACATTGCTAGAAGAGAAAAGAATTTTTTTTAAATTTAAAACGTTTTCCCCAGTACTCCCAATGAAAATTTAAAAAACAATGACATAAAACTTCAAGGTTATATTTCTTGACAACTTGAAATGTTTTACTAGTTTGAGCTGTTCTATGGATGGCCAGCTAAAGACACTGGTGTGCTCCTATGATCAACACAGTCACAGTAAAATTGGAGATGTGCAGTGTTGGTGGTGTATTGATTGAGAGCCTGATTGATGTACAGCAGCTAAGTGGTTCAAGCCACAATAACTATGGTCACTTATGTCTTCTGCTGAGCCTCTATGAAAATAGCAGTCTTAGCTATGGTTAGAATGTACAAAAGGCACTGGAAAAACTGTCCAAATATTAGTTACAAGATCAAAAGTTAAAGCACTGGCTGTAGAAAGGACATAGAATAAAATATTACAACTATGTTCGAATTCCCATCAAGAGAAAATCTCATTCAAAAAGGCAGCAGAATCATGAAATGTGTAATGTTTCAATGAATTAAACACTGGGTTAATTCAACTATTTTATTTTCTTCAAAGATGAAACTAACCAATGCTTATCAGTGATATATTATGACATTATAAAGTGAAAATTCACCAGGTACTTGGCACTAAAAGAATCTATGAGAATATTGATTTAGTGTGAACAAAATAAATAAGCTATATTCAAATTATTTTTTAAAAAAATTCAATATAATTTCAAGTTATGTAACTATAGAATTTTAATTGTATAAAACACATTATATATTTTATTTTTTTATTTCAATACCACACAAACCACATTGTAATACAATTATTCATACACAATAATATACAATAATAGAAGCTTCATTTAATTATTGGCATTACATTAATATCTTGTAATAATTTTACTGCTCCAAAATAATGATAAATATTTTTACCACACATCCAGTAACCAAAGAAATATTTACAATTTCAACAAAAAATAAATACAAGTACATGTATTAAAAAATTGCATCAATTTAGGAACATTTTTACATCTTATTTGAATAAAATGTTTTTACTTTTAGCCATTGGCTATGAGGAAATTGTACATGCAAAAGATAAACTTGTTGCCATAGTTATTCTTTAATGCTATAACTTTATGCAATCTAACAAAATATAATTTAGTGACAAATCGACAAAAGAAAAATTGTCTAAAATTTAAAATCAAGACTTTAGATGAACATAATTTCTGTTGACAGTTTTAGAGAAGTAGTAATGAATAAAAAGTTAAAAAGGCTAAAAAAAAGTGTGCAAAGATTCAACATAAGTGCAAGCTGATTTGAATAATAAGGTTTAAAAATCACTTCCTCCTAGTGTTTATTCTCTTCTTAATAAATAATGGACAATAGAAATCATGGAATCGTTTTATCAAATGTGCAACTCTCCATTGAGTTTTATGCTGTTCTCAATGAGCAAGTATTTCTGTTATTTAGTAATAAACTTTTTATTAATTGACTAGGACATGGCTCTTTATAAATACATGTATTTAATATAACACCAGAACATTGCTCTCAGTTACCTCATGTATGGCTACCCATGAAATATGAGGATCGTATGCTAAATGAAAGGTTGAAATTGAAACATTTCTTTACAGACTTCACTTTTTCAGAAATTCAGAAATGGTATAAGTCAATACATCTATCTTGTTCTACCAATGCAATGACAGTTTCAAAGATGTTATCTCCCTTAATGTCTGATTTGTGGTTTACAAGTGAATGATCAAGCAGACAAATATTATAAAGGAATGTGTCAAGGGAATATATGAAAACAAAAGACGTTAAATATCTAAAGTTTTAAAAAGTTAGTTCTGCTGGAGTGTCACTAAAAATCAAGATTGTATTGTCAGTGATCAGAATTTAAATTGAAAAGATTCAAAAAAAAGGTTAATATCTTCAATCATGTGTAAATGATCAAGATGAAAAATGTACACTTGTATTAATAAAAGTATGTTCCACTAATGAGACTAATGTTCCACCTGGCTAAAATATATCACAATTTATCTTCTGTATTTTGTAATGGTTAAATTAACCTCTACCACTTTCAACTGAAATTTTAGTTACATTGATTGGCAGGAGATGTGGTGGGATGTTGAAGTTTGAAGACATAGAAGCCAACAGACACTGAGTAACTCCTTAAGCTATTGAATACAGCCCAGAAGTGAAATGTAACTTTATAAAAGCAGGGTGTGTAAGATTACATGTTGTTGTTTTTTTAATGTGAATGGTGATTAAATATGCAGAAGAGTTTATTAACATCATTTAATACCTATCTGTTCTTCAAAATTAATTATTTCGCTGATAAACAGCACAAGATCTTGTTCTTTCTAAACTAGTGATTATCTCTATTATATTTTAAAATTCTATGTGTGCTTACGAAAAAAAAAGGTTCAGTGATACCCAAGTATCAGTGGTACCCAAGAATCACTGATCGGGATAAATTCTAAGCAATGACTATTATGCCATGAACAGAAATATAACAATTGAATGTTACTGAATAATAGACGTTAAAACTGATTTATCAGCAACATACTAGATCAGTTATGTATGAATGAATTGGGCCTGCCTGATAAGAACATATTTCAATTTAATCAA
The DNA here is from genome assembly GCA_021962125.1 of Bulinus truncatus. Classification (NCBI taxonomy): domain Eukaryota; kingdom Metazoa; phylum Mollusca; class Gastropoda; family Planorbidae; genus Bulinus; species Bulinus truncatus. Next base: position 7,580,987 of record JAGDYQ010000011.1, read on the forward strand.
ACAAAAAATAAGTTACAATTTTCAATGCCATGCTATTTCTGCAAGCAGTCAATGTTTAACTTACTCATTATAATGCAGGCATAATTCAATGGCAGGTCCACTTAAAATCAAAATATAAGTAGTTAGTGATTCATGAAATCCATGACTATGAATTCATAAATTCTTTACATTACAGTGCTAAAAAATCAAGATGTCACAAAAATTAATGACTGAATTCATGCAATGTATACATATAATGATTCAAATTTCCTTTTTTATGTTTTAGTTTATTTGTTGTTTCTTTTTTTTTATAAAGATTTAGAATAAATAACCAATAATTTTTCAGTAAATCCCTTGTTAATATTCATTCCTGTGCTAAGTTGTTTGTTTTCCCTGTTTCTGAAAACTCTGCAGTCCACGATGTACCAGAAAATGATTCTTCCAAGTGTTGTTTTTTGTGTTCATCTATAGACTTTTTGGAATCAGATTTCCTTCCGATGCGTTCAAGAATCTGCAAAGGCCACTGGTCATCTGGCAAATTCTTCGCCCAATCAGGAATGCTTTCAACAGGCAGGGAAAATCCAGACATAGCACCTATAATCTTGGATTCTTGAGCTGATAATTGGAATAAAAGAATACACTGATGTAAGACATGCCATTTATTTTAAATTTTATATGAAAGGTTAGACATCCAAGATGTGGGTTAGGCTAGTCTGACTTAAACACGTTAATTGTCAGTTGAATAATCTTTGCTTTCCCAATGGCATTTAAATAATTAACCTCTTTTATACAGTAAAATAAGAAAATCAAAATAAAATTTCTTTATTATAAATCGTTAAAATAAAAGCTTGAAAATATTACCAGAATCCAATGAAAACTTATCAGTATCTTGGCGCTTTTGATTCCATAACTGTTGGTCTTTATCTCTGGGCATAGAGAGAACCTTTAAAAAATGATGACATTTATAAATGTTATCACAACATTAATTTGCCACTACCCAAATATCACTCCATTAGCCACAATATATATAGTGTTATAGTGTTTAATATTAGCATGATTGTTATCTTCTAATGATGAGTAGGTGTGATAGCCTGAACATAGATATTAAACAAAGCTTTGAGCTAATAAGAAATTTCATTATTTCAATTTCAAAAATTACCTGCAGGTAAGAAGGTACTTTTCTATCAGGAAATTTGGCCAAAAAAGCTTGGTGACATGAGTCATTAGTTAAAGTCACAGAAGGAGCTGAAGCAGTCATTTCTGATTCAATGAGAGCTTCTGGCTGTGAACCACAAACTAAATTTGTACAGGTTAACGTTTCAGCTTCTTTTTCAGAGTGCAGCGTATCATTGCGTGTACTTGCAGAATGACAGAGATCAGAGCCCTCCTCATCTTCATCATCATCTTCAGGCTCTTGTGGAAGCAAAGTATAGCCTCCAAATGCATTGCTTTCAAAATTATCTTCATCGTCACTTGAGCCAGCAGTTCCAGCATACATCACATTAGGGTTTGAAAAGTTGTTAATTTCAGAATCTTCATTATTAGCATTTGAAGGCTTGTCTTGGTTCTCTTCTGGCACAGGAGCCATTGTTACTAAAAGAAAGGCAAATTTAAAAAAAAAAAGAAAAAAATGCTATATTAAAAAGTGAATATATTCATATCATAACAAAGATTATGTTTATAATATGTATTATTTGTAGAACTGTTCAAATGATGAAAAGAAACATAATAAAGCAATTTATACAGGTTACTAAACACTTAAAATAAAAATAATAATATTATATTATATTGAACATATTCATAAACTTATAAAAGCCCAAAAAAAACTTTTGAATTTCATTACAACTAATTTTAATATTTATATCTTCATTCTTCATCATGCTTTACCCATGTGCCATAGGCACTTGACCTCATGAGTTTAGGAGCCCTGCCTAAATCAAATAATTATATTTTACAAGCTAAACCCTGCAAAACCTTTGCATATTTGTTCATGTTGCTTTAAAAAAATGTTCAACATTTAAAAAAAAAAATTCTATTCTGAATTCATTATAACTTGGTATCTAACAAATGAAGTCTATCAATTAAATATATTAAATTCTACATTTCTTTAGTATTTTAGAGCTACAGAGAAATACATCAAAACCATGTTGTTGTTTTATAATAATTAGGTCATCATTTATACAGATGTTTTTGAAATTCAAACAGATCATTTGACACAGACCCCTTTCTTGTGCCATTAAACACAGTTTATCAACATAACTCTATTCATTAGTCATAAGTTAATGTTAAGAATTATTTAATAATTACTTGGATCAGTCATAGCATAGGGGTATGGCTGGGCAACAGAGGCTGTCATTGTATATGTTACCCTTCTGAGCTGTGTAACTCAACAACCGGGAAACAAATAGTAAGCATCAAACACTTTTCCGATTAAACAAAATCAAGTTTAATTAGAAAGAAGCACTGGCTGTCCTGAAAAGGATGGGAACCCAGCAAAAAAGAAACAATCAAAACAGCAAAGTCTCCAGTTATCCCCATGTGGGGCAATGACCATTTAACTTGTCTGGCTTCCAAAAACACGTCTTACTCAACTGCCCCATGGCCTCACTCTTTTCTCTCTCAGCCTCAAGGTCACATTCTCTCTCATCCCAGTGCAAAAAAAACGCATGCAACACATGGCAGTAGAAGATAGTTTGCCCACACACACTACTGTTGGCACACACGCACAAGCACACATTTTGGTCACACAAAATTGGTGGCCCACTCACACCCAACTTGTGACAGTTAAATAACATACATTTAAAAGATTGGATGATTTATTTTGTGATGATTTCTATGCACTGCTAATGTATTTTAGCAAGAGCAGTTAGTATTTGTTGTCTGGGATTAGTTTTATTTTGGCGACCTAGTTCTAGTGCAGTCATGCACAATCATTGAATTCTATTTTTAATTTAGATCTTTCCTTAACATATTATTATTATATATTATATATTCTTTTGAATGGTTATTGTAGTACTGAGTACTGACAACGTTAAAGTCGACCCTGCTTTATGCTGTATTAGACAGAGTGGATTGGAGGCTCAGTAAGAAAAGTTAGCTGTTTCTGTCAAGTAACTTAAAACTTAATCATTATTTTACTCTTTCTTTTAATTTTTGATGCTATATTGGCAGTGATGTTCAATTTGTTGAGAAGAAGTTGCGGTAAGGTAAAAGTTGACGAATATTAATTTAAAGAACCATTTTAAATGGCATTTAATCTCGTGGGCGGATTGATTATAACAATTAACCAAAAAAAAGCCATAAAATGATAAATTACCCTTTTCTGGTTGTTTCGTAAACCGTAGTAAAAGGGCAATTCTTAATCTTCTGATATTTTTAACATAAACATTGCCCGTACCTATTCTATGCCACTATTGATACAGACTTAGGTTTAGGATATTAAAAGTACTAAATTGACAAAATAACGCCTCGGTATAATAATAATTTGCGGAATTACTCTATGTTTACCTTGTGACAGCATATATTTCGTGTCCCCAATATTCCTCTTTTTTTAAAGCACATTTTCGGATTTTCCACCGAAGAAAATATAAATTGACATGGCTTAGTGCCCTTTGGTCAAAGATACAGTACGTTATGTTGCAGTCATGGTACAGTATGTTGACTAGAGAAGCCTGACTCGTCCAGACCAACAGTAGCGTACTATCATAAAATTAACTCGGTTGTCACCAAATGTCTTAATTTCGAAATTACTATTCGACATTTTTCTTTCTTTGCTAATATTTCATTAAATAAAAAGGGTAGAAATTAAAATTATGAACTTGGTTGTTAAATAGTGTCTGAATTTTAAAGCTGCTATGCGGTCAGTGGCGCAACCAACAAAAATTGCGGGGGGGGGGGGGGGCTCACATATAGAAAAAAGATAGTTTAAATAGTAAAATATGTATGATGATTTGGTCTGGGGGGCTCAAGCGCCACTGTATGCGGTATAATAATTTAACTGGGAGACATCTGTGTCGTCGGACAATGGCGTCACTATGGTTGGTGTCACACGGTGCGGCACAGGCGTAACTAGGGAGGGGGAATCAAAATTCGAAAATCCCCCGGGCCCCAGCTTGAGGGGGGGCCCCACACATTTTTTACATTAATTATTAAGTACGTTATCTCATGTCGAATGTCAAAATGCAGGGGACCCCAAAGAGGCCAAGTTTTCCGGGCCCCCAAACAGCCCCGTAGCGTGAAAATTCTTCAGGAGGGGCCAGGCATTCTACAGCAGGGGTCAGGCAATAGCAGGGGGGCCAGGTAATACATTTTACTAAGTAGAACAAATAAGCAGGGGGCAGGCAAAACGCAGGGGGGCCCGCCCCCCCTGGCTCCCCCGCACACTACGGGCCTGCTCCCAAATCCCTTGGTTCGGCACTGCGGTGCGGAAAATTCAGCGAGTCACCCCCTACCCCTCAAGACTTCCACCATGAGCAATGGTACATATTTCGAAATTTCCTGCACTAGATTTGACAGAATTTACTTTAAAATACTTTAGCGATAAAAACGATATTATTACTGACTGTAATTTCAGGTCTCCTATTTCATGAAACCACGTGACTACATGCGGTCTTTTTTTTTTAACGTTTGCAAAAAAAAAAACTCAACATTGATCCGAGTAGCTTTGAATTGTATTCATTTACCTAAGCTTCAGACGCTCTGCATGGTGGCACAATGTGCTACTACTCAATATGGTGGCACCCTGTGCTACTGCTCTGCAGGGTAACACCATGTGCTACTGCTCTATGTGGTGACACAATGTGCTACTGCCAGAACCCCCTATCACTTCTAGTGACGCCACTGCTCTGGGAAAGACACCTCCTTTTTAAGATTCTGTACTCAGTGAAGTAACAAGGAGGGAAGGGATGGGGGGGGTCTGTACTGGGTGGCACTCGTATGACACCAGCAAGGAACATCATTTTCACCACTTCGCATTTTTTGGGAACATGAATGGGGCGACAATTTAGAGTCCTTCAGTGGCATTAAAATTATTCACACAAAGTCGAGTTAGAATTCAAAGGATTAATCTCAGCTTCTGAAGAAGTTAGGCACTGCAGATTACACCTCCCTCCGGGTGAAGAGTGATTGATAGACCATACGTACGGCCAGTTATTTTTTGTTTCGTGTTTAATGTGGGGGAATGCATTCATGTATAAAAGTTTTAAAAAAAAAAGGTCTTAAAGAGGGCGTCAAAAAATGGATCGTGCACAGTGTGTCACAATAGCATGGACTCAAGCTTCAATATACAACCACCTCTTCCCTATTAAATAAAGTAAATTTCCCTTAGCCCTAACGGGCCATCGGGGCAGAATTCGTTTGTTTCTATAACCTTGGCATATAAATGGATTGTGTGGTTAGCAGTGGCGTAGCAAGCTTAACTCGCGCCCAAGGCAAAATACCCTTTAAAGCGCCCCCCATTCAAAAACCATATTGTATTATATGTAAAATATACCATTTGGCGCCCCTTTGTGAGAAGCGCGCCCAGAGCATGATTGTCCCCTTGCTCCCCCCTCACTACACCACTGGTGGTTAGCACAACGCCCAGCCGCCATTACTTCCCCAACTTAACTTAAAGTCCGGTACCCATTTAAAGCTGGAAGGACTTGTGGGACGACTTTGAAACAAATTTCACCTGGGAAAATTCCCATGGTCGACAGTCGATATCTACACCACTCGGCTATACCTCCCACACCTCTTCCCTTTGTTTAGGCTATATTTATTGTATTGTACAAAAACGTCCACGGGAATTCTTTTTTTTTATTATTTCTTGATCAGTCATAATGACATCATCACGCGTATTTTTTTGTTGGCGTTGTCTTATGCCCAACAACAGCAAACAAGCTTGTATAACAGATGTAGTATTGGGGCTGTCCATTAATTACGTCAACAAAATAGGGGGGAGGGGTGGGTCAGAAAATTTTTGACAATTGTTGACAAGGGGGATGGGGGGAGGTCAAGAAAAGTTGACGTCAACAATGTTACTTTTTTAAATTTAATATAATTACTTAATAAATAGGAAAATTCAAAAGCGTTTGTAGTCCTGTGTTACACACTCGCTTAACATTCAGTATTTTAATTAAAATTACTATATTCCTACTAATTTTGCCACATAAACATTTTGGAAGCCACCTTTTTTAATGGGGTGGGGGGGAATCACATGTTGACGTAATTTTATAGGGGGGGGGGGTTCTCTGGAAGTTTGACAAGTTGTTGACAAGGGGGAGGGGGGGAAGTAAAAATCGCCAAAAATTTGTTGACATAAATAATGGACAGCTCCATTGTATTCCTCTTCACTTAGACTTTGTAATTTTAACAAATGAGCAATTTTAAATTCGCAGCATGTAAGTGATATCATATATTTTACTTGAGATTAAGTTTGTACAACCTGCAACTACATGCAATCTTTTAGAGCTAATTACTTGCAAAAGCTGTTAGGGCAGCACAGTTGAGTTACAGTCATGAGTTTAGGAGCCCTACCTAAATCAAATAATTATATTTTACAAGCTATACACTGCAAAACCTTTGCATATTTGTTCATGTTGCTTTAAAAAAAATGTTCAACATTTTGAACAAAAATTATATTCTAATTCATTACAACTTGGTATCTAATAAATGAAGTCTATCAATTAAATTCATTAAATTTTATATTTCTTTAGTATTTTAGAGCTACAGAGAAATGCATCAAAACCATGTTGCAACACAGATGAGTTATAGTCTTACAAATTGAAATGATTCCCTACCTGAGATGGCAGGGCCCGATTAAGGATGTTGTAGGCTCTAGGCACTATAGATTCGTGGGTCCTAAGTTGAGAAGGGGAAGAACCTCGATTGAGATTTTTAAATTTATTTTTCATGTTTGTTGGCCCTGTTTTTGTTTGTAGGTCCTAGGCACGGTGCCTATAGTGCAGCGGTCGGGGAACTTTTTTTTAATCATTACCCTTAAACAGTAGGCTATGCATATTTTTTTCTAAACCTTTGTATCCTTAAGACATTATTCCTGTTAAATCTAATGCTTGTAAGACGGAACAGATAGGAACTTGTGCTTTAGCCCCCCACCCCCTTTTTTTCCCCCAAAAAAGCAGGGTGGGGGACTTATGCCAGTTGAGGCCCTAGACACAGAAGAAAATGTTGGACCTTTAGAAAAAAGAGACATAAAAAGGTTTAAAATTGGTATCTGTGGGGCGCATAAATATTCGGAGTGCGCGCCCGTCCTTAAATCCGCCTCTGCCCCTAAATATATAAAACGGCTTTATGTATAGGAGTACTCAATCATCACTTCACATTCAACATGGACTCTTGACTATGTGGACTCATGATCTCGATATTTGAATTTAGAGCTCAGAGTGGGACCTTGCCAAAATAATTTATTTCATACTCAACCTATAATTATCTAATATAGTTTAGTGATTCCTCAAAAAAAAAAATCAAGAAAGTAAGAAACGAAACAATACTTTTTCAAACATTAGTTAAAACCCCAACTGACTCGAACCACATCTGATCTGTAGCTTAACTGGAATTGTGCTATTGTGTAGATAATGGACAACGCAATAAAGAAAGTATATAAAAATTATGACCTGTCACCTTTTCAAGTTGATTGGTACGTTTATAGTGACTTTTTTTTATAATTATGTACTATATTGAAAAAATTGATACTTCAAATACTTCAATTATTTATTATAAACGAAGTGGCTACGCTTACGTCAAGCGCCTTCTATTATTATATCTATTGACGTAAGCCGGAAAAAAAAAATACGAATTACGTCTTGATGTTACCGCTGCCACTGCGTAAACAAAAAGGGTTAGGGGTTAGGGATAGGGTTAGGGATAAGGTTAGGGTTAGGGACAATGTTAGGGTGTGGATAAATATCTATTGACGTAAGCCGGAAAAAAAAATACGAATTACGTCTTGACGTAAGCGTAGCCTGTCCGTATTATAAATATTCTATAATTTGTATAATTAAAGTAAAAGACTTCAAAATTATAGCCTAACTATAAGATAATTAGACCAAGACCTAAACCTTCTTCTAGTCTATGGCTATATAAAATAATATTCTTATTTCATTTTCATGAACTTGAATATGTAAAACAAGATAAGTTAAAATTAAATAAATTCAGACTGAAATTCAGTAGGCCTATGGGTATCAGTATTTATTACAATGCAAGCATGATGTTTTTTTTTTCCAGGCTAGACATCAATCTAGGAGAAAGTCAACATAAAATAGGTATCTCTGGTCTACCAGGTAAATCATAATACTGTTAAATCAAAATATTATACAGTAAATAAAAATCCCATATGCCATACCATAATGTAAAATTAATAATTAGACCTTTGGCAATTAATTTTACTTAAATATTACGCAGTTAGCTATTAAAGCAATTTGAGTAGGAAATTTGTTTTTGCTCTTTATAAACTTGGCCTGCCTTAGTTCAGTGGACTAATTGCTCCCCTACAGCATGGGCTTAAAGCCTAAGAATGAAGCCCTACACTATAGAGAATAGTTTACAGATTTGCCAAGTATCCACGGGAAAACAAATATTTTCATGGTAACTTGTTTCACATGTTGACTCAGGAGCCCTTAAAATGTTCCTTTACATCCAAGTTTAATCCTGTATAAAACCTCATCAAAACATTCCTTGCCATACTGTTTAGCATTGTTTGATTTTATTTTGTTGAATAATTATTTCTTTTCTGTTGGTCATCCTACCCATTTTGTGCTGCTAAAAATGAAACCAATGTTAGAATCGCTTGATTCTTTAAGGACTTCTAAACTGTATAACTATAACACACTATGAATGAAGAATATTTATTAATTTTTCTGGGTTTTTTTTAATAGGATGTTGTTTCAAAGATACATGGAGAAATATTGACCATGACATTGGTAGGTCTAACTATGGGCCTGTTATGACCATTATGTATGGTTGATTTATTTTAAAATAAATATTCAATCCTCAACATACTTCCTGCACCATTAGGTCTAAATATGTATTTGACTCATTGTTATTATTTTTCTTAAATTTTTTAGAAAGACCGGTTTTTGGGTTAGCAAAATAAATTATACAATTATTATTTTCTTTCTGCCATTAAAATTAAAAACTATAATTAAGATAATTGTTAGATGCATTTCTTTTTCATTTTTAACAGAATGTTTGAAACAGTATGAAGTGGAAGATATATTTTGTTTGTGTACAAAAGGAGATTTCCATCGATACAGAACACAAGATATCCTAGACAAGGTAATAGTGTTGTGTATAGGATCTTATTGGGCCTCTAAATTTATCTTCTTCGTTAATACTTCATAATATGTCCGCATTCCTTTTAGATCAACATTCCAACTGCCTATTGAACCACACGCACCAAGTGACACTTAGGAAGAACTTGCACATAGAAACTCAGCGCTGCGCAACTCACAAACTAATACACAACAATAGTAATTTAAAGTATTGTTTCTACCTATTAGTCAATAAATAGTTTTAAGCCTACCAATCAATTTTTAGTTAGACTATTATTGTGCTTTTTTCTTGAATTTCTAATTCTAGCATCATAAGCTGTTTTCTGCCAAATATAGACAGCTACATCTAGTTATTCTATATAAGAACACTTGTTCTGGGTGTCCAGTCATTGGCTAGATTTTCTGCAATTATTGCTGCTTATCATGACTTAAGTTGTCATGACTTTTTGTGTGTAAAAATTGTGGGTGGCAACCAATGTTCCCTCTAAGCCAATCGCGAGAGCGATCGCTCACACGAATTCAGAGCGTCGCTCATACTATAAGATCCCTCACTCCGAGGACATCGCTTAAATCGCTCACAAATTTTGGCCTAAAACAAAATGTTGCTCAGAGACAAAATGTTTTGCTCACTTCATACCATACTTTAGAGGGAACATTGGTGGCAACTGCCCCAGACCCTGTGTTTGCAGGGGCCCCACACTTGGATTTATTATCTGTAACAAAACTAAACATTGACACTCGCCTTAAGTCCGGCAGATAACACTTGCCCATGGCTCCAGTACTGTTAACACTGCCTCTACTCCATTTGGGATGGATGGTCATATGGTATAGATCATGCAAGTCTTTCATAGTGCTTCCAAGGCCATGGCACTTAGGGCTTTGGTGGGAATGAAAGAAGGGTGCTATAAAAACTGTCCGATTAGTGTATTGTAGCAGCTGTCAGTAACTAAAATGCAGAATTTTTGTCTTTTGCTGATTACTCTGGGATTACTTTGTCACCTGCAAAGCTGAGACCAGGAATTCGATACCTGGTTAGGATATTTTTTTTCAGACACTTTAGAAAGCAGTAAAAAATTTTATAATAATTTATATTTCACTGGGGAAAGTTTAGCCTGTGTATTCATTCTTTTATCAAGAAAATTTAACTTTTACACAGTTACTAGATATTAACTTTTACACAGTTACTAGATATTAACTTTTACACAGTTACTAGATATTAACTTTGAAGAATTTAAAAAGTCTTATACAGTTTTATAAAGTAGTATATTATTTCACCTATTATGAATTAAATTAAATTTGTTTGATATAAGTTGTTTTGTTTGTAAGCAACTGCAATTAATCAGGCCATAAGTTAAAATTGCATTAAATTCTCAACTTTAACATATTTTTTCAATCACATTTATTCATTCAGTATAGAGAGACTGGCTTTACTGTTCATCACTACCCTATTGAGGATGGACAAGTGCCTTCTTTTTCTGAAATTGTACAAATCATTGAAGATCTCCGTCTTTGTCTTAAGGCACAGAAAAAAACAATTATTCAGTAAAGAAACTATAATTACTAGCTTGTAGCGAGTAATAGATATTTAATGTAATATTTTTACCAAGCTAACAGATTTATTCCATTCTATTAATATGATTTTTACTATTTCTTCAGCTGTTATGGGGGATATGGCCGCTCTTGTACAAGTATGTTATCACTTAGAATTTTCTCATATACATGTATATATAAAGCTGAATTTAATACTCTTGACATGAAGATGACATTTTATTTTCAGTTGTAGCATGTTTATTGATGGCGACAGATGACAACCTCACCCATGAAGATGCATCCCGAAAATTAAAAGAACTCAGAGGCAACAGTGCTATAAATTCTGTTAAAGTGAGTTAATATTTTTTCCAATATTTTTTATAAAGAAATCCAAATATCTTGGCTTTTATTTATTTATAAATATATACATACACCCTGTTTTTTACTTTTTTAAAATTATTTTTACAGCAGTACAACTTGGTTACAGAATTTAAAGAATTGTTTATGGAATACAAAAACAGAAACCAAGTTAATAATTTGAACTAAGGAACTTTATTTGAAACAATAAAAAATATTATCTTCCTAATTTTTTGTTATGTACTTTTAAAAACTTGTATGTTATACAATAGTGTTTTATTATTTCAAATTTTTTTGATAACATTGTAAAATTATTATGCCACAGCCAGGTTAAAAAAATTCAAAACCTCAACTTATAGTAAAAAGCATTAAATTAAAAAAAATTATGTGATGCTTTAACACAAATTAGGTAACAAATGCTTCAGGGATTAAAACGGGGATTAAAACTTAAAAATTGTAATTGTAGGCCTTCTTTTTTGATAGAATCAAAATAAATAGAATAATGTTGATTCATAATATAAGTTAGACACAAAAACATTAGAAGTGAAATGTTTTTTTTAATAGTTCACAATTTTTCAGTAAAAGAAAAAATGGAACACTTGATACTGACCAGATGAAAAAAAAAAGTATATGATGTAAAATACAGATATTAACATTATGGCACATGATGCATCACATATATAAAACATAAGAAACCCAGGAGGTATAGGATGTATGTAAAAGTAATTAAATGCAAGATTATAAAAAAATATGGCAATACAGCAATACTTATTAAGCCTTCAAAAGGAAATTGCATTGTAAGATTGCGGCAACTTATCTTTGCAAATGGTAGTTTTGACATACCAATTTCTATTTATACCTAAATAAGTTAAATTTTTTTTTTATTTTACAAAATTGTCTTTCTCTTAAATATATAAACCCAGTGTATTCAATTAGAAACACCAATCACATTAAATATTTCATCTATTAAATGTAGATACATTGTATTAGAATTTATCATTATTGCTATACATTATATTTAAATAAAAAGGTATTTGATTTTATTTATAAAATCTAACATTTCTGTCACCATCCAATGGAAAATTTTATTGATTAAGGATCCTTTTTCTTTTTTTTTTTTAAAAAGATTTAATTGACCTCATTTTACCATTAACCTAATAAACAAAACATTTTTATAATGTTAGTACATGATTGAGTAAAATATTTATATACATTTTTGTACAGTGGCAGACAGCTTTAATCACACAGCCAGCAACAAACTTATGAACAAGAAATCTGAAAAAGTCTTTACAATTGGTCCACTGGATTTAGAGAAAAAAATAAAATGAAACAGCAATGAATTTACTGTTTCTCACACACTCTACTTTTATTGCAAAGGTGTCATTTTTGTTGAAAACACCCTTCAATTATTCAACTGAACATAGACATTACAGCAATGTTTAGAAATATATGTACCAATTTTTTTCGGCTACAGCCATTACATAAAATTTGTTAGAGGAAAAAAAATGCAGAGAAAAAATATGATCATGTTAAATATAACAATGTTTTTAAGTATTTTAACACTTGTAAATGGTTGTGCACCATAATTAAAGAAAAAAGTATTTTTTTATCTGCAGCAGCAGCTGATTAATTTTTTTTAAAAAAAAGAAATTTTTTCAAAACTCATTCAGCAAGATGAAGGGAAAATAATACACCAAAAAGTAAATACAGAAGAGTGCTGGTTTATGTCAGGATCATTTTTAAAGCTTGTAAATACATGCACTGACACCAACTGCTGACTTTATATTTCATTACATAGTGTATCAATATACTTACATTCTCAGAAAAAAAATCTGAAAAAAAATCTGAGAAAAAGTAAAGCTAGTGAATATAGTGATATAATGAGTCATGGTTACAGGAAACAAACATCACTAGCACTGGTTTTTTTTTTTTTTAACCATTTTCATTGGGCTGTCTAAAGTTTCAATATTACATCTGGTTTTCTATTTACTTTCTGTACCCTTCATGTTTTTAAGTCATATTTAAGATTTTAATAATTTTTCCTATCATCCCTGTAACCTTGAGAAAGCTTAATTTTTTTTTCAAATTATTTTTGTCAAGAGTGAGAATATTTTGCAAAATGTTTGGATGATGGTTAACATTTTTAGCAAATTATTCTTACAGCTAATAGAATTTTTTAAGATGACAGGCAATACATTAAGGCTTTTCAGTATGCTGAGACCAAAACGTATAAAATCTATAAGTATAACAAAAATTTTATTCTGAAACTTAATTGGAGAGGTAAAGGAGTGGGTTAGTTTTAACTTGTTGTTCTCCTGTCTTGCAAAAATAATTTCAAAATACATTTTTATCAATATTCCAATAATAAGCTACATAAATAAGACCCATTTTTTTTTAAATGTGGGCTTTACAACTTTTAAATTTGTGGGCCAGGAAAAAAAAAAGAGATGACCATACTGCATGAGTTTCTACTTGTCTTTAAGACATGTGAGTTACTGCTAAAAAAGATGTCTTTTTTTTAAAGGATAGATGGAATTAAGTGGCAGGTGTCAGCTATTTCCATTTCAAATCAAAAGTCTAAAAAGAGCTTTTTAACATCATCTACATACCAATATGAGCATAGTCGCAAAAATGAATATATAAAATGCAATAACTCTTAAAAAAAAAAAATTAATGACTAGGCTTCTGTTTTACATCCTCAATTTTCTGAAACTTGTGTCTTCTTGGAGAAGGCTTATCTGGATATTTTCTCTTTATGGAAGTATTCCTGTCATCTGCCTGAGGGCTGGAGAGACAAGGTGGTGTATGTGGACTCAACACATGAACACATTGAAGCTCATCATCTTGCATACACTTAAACCTTGATAACAAATGATGAAATATTAAATAAAATCATTTCAAATATAATCAGGGATTTTTGTAGATGTGAAAACTAAATGTATCATTTACTGAACTTTTTTTTTGTAGGAAAGATATATTTTGAAAGGATTTTAAAATTAAATATACAGAGTTATAAATGTATTTGCTTCTTAAAAAAAAAAACTATTATCATTGAAATATATAATTTATTTATTAGTTATTCTTTCAGTTATAACTTTTAAAGAAAGAATCATATATTAATATAATGAATACAAAAATTTTGTTTGCATATTTTACAATGAAATGTATGATAAGCTAAGGCAGCTGATAGATTCATTGCAAACATAAATTTATTTTATAAAATTACAAAATACAACAGGCTATGTAAGTATATGTAAAAGAATATTTTTATAACTACCTGCATTCTAGTTTTTTACATCTCCAACTGGACAACTCATTCATCTTCCAATTTAGAGCTAAGGAGTCTCCATTAACAACTAAGCAGCCATTTGATACATCCAAGTGATATTCAAAAACCTTGCTTGGTGAACTGGCTGTGCCTACAACTAAATTTCTGAACTGCTTGAAAATAAAAAAATATACTTTATTACAAAATTGTAATTCATATAATTAATTGATCAAATTGTTTGTGGAGCAGCAAATTTTAATAAATGAAAGAAAACATGATTTTTAATAAAAACAATTACATGTATTAGGGGAATAAAAAGAAGATTGTAAAATGTGTCACTTTAAAAAATCCTACTGTTGAAGTAAATTTAAATTCAAAAACATTTTTTAGTATAATTAGAAATTAAAGATGTCGAATAGCTCTCTAATGTATTTTAAAACATTTTTTTTTAATTACTCGATAAAGAAAATCGATTTGTGCAATTTGACAGTCAATAATACTAATGCTGGAACATTTTATTACATAGTATTAAAGTGTACTAGAGAATTCTCTTACTCTCAAGAAGCATAAAAGTTTAATGTCAGAATTATACAACAATTTAAAATGATCCTAAAATGTTCTTATATGATCAAATTCAATCATGACCTTTTAAAAATACTAACCTGATGATTATCTTCCACTGCTCCCATAGCAGAACGGGCACTCTGCATTGCTAGAGCTACATCAAGGAACCTTGGAAGTCCACTAAGAATTTCATCAGAATCAAGCACATTTCTAAAATCCTTCATATAATCCCAATAAATATTATTTAGAGGTTCATCAAGATTTTCAGCTGCTTTGCGCTGAAGCATTTTGACGACCTGTAAACAAACAATTCAACAGTTATCAAGAGTTTACTCTTGTTCCAGTTTGATTAATTGATTAGAAATGAATAAACACTATAATTATTTAAATAAATAAATATGCATGCAGTTTTGGTAGATGACTTGACTGCCTAATGGAAGTTTGAGCTTGGATGTGTGATGAACTTATTTTCATGTCCTATCAATGCCCCTTTTGTATTTAAACTGAGTACTGGGGGTACCAGACATTTGCTAGGAAAATCGGAACTGGTTAAGAAATGTACTAGCCACACAATCCGATAAAATACCATGGATACAGAAACATGTGAAATATACTTCAACTGTTCCATAAGACTTTATAAACTCTGTAAGGAATCTTTACCTTTTTTTCCCCCATTTTACACATAGATAAAAATTTTTAAATCTTGATTTATTTGTTAACATAAATAACAAATTCTCAAAATTTTAAAAGTAAAACCACATTAGTTTAAAGTTAACAGATTCAATTTAAAACATTCTGTGCATAGATTTTTATTTAAATGTTGAAAAAACTAAATACCATACAAAAATCTTAAATGTTTTTACTATTTACTAACCTGGGAACAAAATGCAGAGTGTGATCCAGGCGGTTCATGGTTGTGATTTCCAGATATCTGCACAACTTGTGATGTTCCTGCATTGAGAACACACTGAAACTGACAGCCCGGAACTCGACACTGCCAATATATGTTGCCTAATTGGGTCATAGCTGGTAACAGGGGATAACCATGAAGTGTGAATATATTTTCACTGTTAGGAGACAAGGATATTGCTGAAGCAGTAAACGATTGATTAGCTGGCAAGATATTCTGGGAGGATGTGGCAATATTAATTGCTGCCGATTGCTGAGATTCTGAAGACACAGATACAAATGCCTGATGTTTCTGTTGTGCTGATGACAGCTGCTGGTTATATACATGATCTAAAGAATACTGTGAAGTTCTGTTTGTCTCTGTAAAAATCTGCTGTTGACCACGATCTATGTCAGAAAATGTACTTGTGCTTGAAGGAAGAATGTTAGTAAATGAAATGGTACCTGAAGGAAAACTAGACTGGTAATCTGGCGAAAAAGCACTTTCTAATATAGATGGTAAAATATTTGTGGCACCTTGACTGTACAATAAACTGCTTTGCTGTTCATCAACAAGAGAACTAACTCTGTCTGCATCATTTTCACTATGATCTAATAGGTAATCACTGCTGTCCAAATGACTTCCATTGATGCAGGTGTTATTGCTACTTACATTATTTTCACTTGCTCTGCCAGTTTTTTTACGTTTAGATTCCTTAGCCAGTTTAGATTTCAGCAGCTTTGATTTTGTGGGAGGACTGGCTCTTGTTTTGGTAACAAGTTGATAAACCTGAGTAAGGCTGGGAATAAATTTTAGCAATGTTTTGTTTCCTGATAGTTTGTCTGTGAGTCGATTTCTTTCCTGCTCATATAATGTTTTAGGTAAGATGTTCAGTTCCATAACTGCTCTTTTTTTAACAGCACTAAACATGGCCTGGGCAATAGTCTGTTTGATTACTGATTTATGGGTGTGTTCTGACTGGTTTCTTGTGATGGCATTTGTTTGTTTATCTATAACACAACGAAATGGGCAAGTATCTTTTGAACAGGCCCATCCTGTACTTGTATCAGTAATACTTCTCTTGACTAGTAAGTGTCCATCTAGAATGCGCTTATCTTCTTCTTGCTCTAGCCAAGAAGGCAGTTGGGCATTGACTGTTACATAACATTCTTCAATTATAGGATCATTAGGTGGATAATCAAAAGTGGAAACTTCAGATGAATCATGTAAACTGTCATCATCCTATATAATAAAATATTTCAACATTATTTTCTTAATGCTTTGAAGAGTAAAATTTATCGTACAAAAAAAAAAAATAAGTCTCAAAATTAATGACAGCCATATAAATAAATAAAAAACATTTTCCGGAAAGCTTTTTTTTTTTTTTTTAAAACCAGGAATAGAAAATCGTTTATATAAGAAAGTAATTTAAAAACACTTAAACAGTTTTCATTCAAAACAATTAAAAATACACTATGTTTCAAGGTCGATTCTCTTATTCCACATAATTTTGCTTTGCGCCGCCACTGCTTGAATGACAATGTGTTGTGTGTCTGCCATATCAAACATTTAGTAAGTCTTAAACAATAAAAAATTTAAAAATTTCTGTAGTTAATCTCAAAGGTAAAAACCTTTTAGCAAAATAACATTCTAGACAATACAGCATTATGTTGGGAAAATTGGCCTGCACCATAAGAAGAAAATCTTATTTTAAACTAATAAGCTTATCTTTTTGTTTATCTGATGGTCTTATTAAAGATATTATTTATCACTTTTAGAATTTGACAGCTTTATAAAAAACACCAAAAATAAGTGAATTAATTTTATTCGCAAAATCATTTTCTCTAATAAATGTACAAATATAGTACCAGTGTTAATTAACTTACTTTTTCTTCATCTGACTCATCTGTCATGTAATCTAATGCTTCATCAAGGGAAGTGTTTTGGCGGACAGATTTATTCTTCACTTTATACAAAGTTGATTTTAAACTGTCATAGCTAGGAAGCTTTTTGTTAAGTTCCTCATCTCTTTCAGTTTCTTTCAAACGCTGCAGCTCTTCATCATATATGATTTTGGGAGATAGTTCGTTTTCTTGGCTTATTCTAGAAAATGAAATATAATCATCGAGTTAAAATTAAAACAACTCAAAGTGATTAACAAAAAATAAAGCTAATAAATTTAAAATTCTGACCAACCTCTTTTTTATTTTTCTCACTAAGGTTCGAATAACTGGACTGTATTTATTGATGAAATGATTATGTTCACCACTAATACGCAATAACCTCTTCATCTGACTATCGTAACTACATCTAAAATTACAATCATTGTTTAAGCATCTCCAATAAGTGACAAATTCACGAGTGTAGCTTATGCGCAATACACATCCATTCACCACAAGGGCATGTCCTCCTCTGGAAGTTGGTACAAATGTCAATGTGTAAGTAGCGGGATCTGGCATCGTGATAACAAAATTTTCTAATGAGTTATCTTCTTGTTTTGCTGAAATCTAATGACAAAATATGTTTCAAAATGTGTTATTTAGATGTAGGCACTAATCTCTACCCTTATTTTAAACCTTGTCTAATATATCTCAAAAAGGATATAATGCATACTTTCCCTTTCAGCAAAGGTTCACAGAACTGATCAATGATGTCATGACTGTCATACAAACTAGGTGCAGTTATATCCATTGGATTATTATTGGCTGTGCTGGACAATACAGTCCCTCTGTCATCATCATCATGCTCCATTGGATCATTATCTTCCAAACTAAGATGCTGAATTATGGATGATAAACATTGGAAATCTAACTATGTACTATCAATGTTTTCAGCTATGAAAATAAGAATCACCAAAAAAAAAAAATGAGTCAATTGATGCTCTTTGAAAGCAGATTTTTCACAGTATCATTAGTAAACTATTGCCTTACTGTGATATCTTTAGGTGAAATGTCTTGCGCTGATTCCACATTATTTCTTGCTTCTAAACCAGATTCTGAGTTTTCTTTTAAGTAGCTACTTGTATGGTAATAATTGTTTACTCCACTGGCACTTATACCTGGCAATCCTGATATTGCACCCTGCTCTTCTTCTAGTGCTCTTCTAAGAAAAAATTATTTTATTTTATTAAATTGATATAAAGCTGGATTTTACTGCTTTTGAATGTGCAGAAATTTTTTTTAACTTAAATTGTGATATACATAAGTAATTTCTCTTTACAATAACTAAAAATGTGGAAAAAGAAAATTACTTATGCTTCAAATTATACAGAGAAGTCCGTATGCTCGAATAAGCAGGTAAACATTTGATGAGTTGCTCCCCATTTTCCAAAGCGCTAATTTTGGCAATTTGACTGTCATAGGCTTTTTTTGGTGTAAGAGTTGTATCTTCCGCCATGCAAGCTTTTATCAGAAAACAAAATTCCCTTGTTCGCAGTTTGTGAATATTTGTAGCATGGTTATGCTTGCCAGAAACCTTTTTTTTTTTAAAAGAAATGTTATACAATTTATTCAAATTTTAAAAAAGAGTTTCAAAGTATAACAAATGCAATAAAAAAAAAATTGAGGAGAGTTAAAGAAACATTTCTTACCTTAACAAGATCATTGATATTTTCGTTGTAAACACAACGAAACAAACATGGGTCAACAGTGCACTTCCAATAGTACCGATCGCCAGACTTGAGACTGTTAAGACGGAATGTGTAATCATTCACAACAAGAATCCTTTTACCTGAAGTAAAAAATAGTTTTCTTAGAAGGAAAAAAAAAAGTTTGTTATCTTGACATTTGATTTTCACTTACATGCTGAATAAACAAAGTTATTTTACATTTTTAGAGGAAATAAAAAAATTTTTTTTAATGTAAGCCTAGAGCCCTGACCACATTCAATTTTTTTAATGTTTTGCTAACTAAAACAAATTTGTTTATGTAACCTTTTTTTGAGGGAATAAAATAAAAATTGTAATCTGGAAAGTTTCTGGAGGGAACTGGTACTGGAGCAGGAGATAAAAGAGACATGTTCAGACTACTTTCCTCCTCTTGAGGTGTTGGTACTGTTTCTTCGAGAAATTTCTTTTCTGTCTCCGTTATTTGTCTTTTGATGGGCTGCAAACGGAAAAATCGAATTCAAAGTTTTACAGAACCATATATACAATGTGATTCATCAGTTGTACATGCGATCAAAACATAAAGAGAAAAAAAAAACACTGTAATGCTGCTCAACTTTTAAACATAGTATAAATAGCGTAGTTCAATTTTGTATGATAATTTTCTTAAAATATTATTAAAATCAGTCTTTAAATGGTGTTTGAAAAACATACTGTTTGTTTTAGAGGCATAAAAATTTAGAGCACAATTTATAATTCCAATTAAATTTAGTCAATAATTTATCACATTACTTAATTTAACCTCTGTTTCTATGGGAAGTCTCTAGAGGAGAATATTGAAATCTGTCTAAAGTAGAGTGTTATTATTTACACACGTCTATAATCTTTCTTTTCCTGATGGATAAATACAATTTATTGTACATGTATTTTACTTTTCTAAAACCATCACAAGTTTATTCCTTACATGATAAAAGTTAAATTTAAATAACCTTAAAAAAATTACATTAACTCTTAATCGACGGCAGGTTTTTGGTCATTTTTTTATTACCAAACAGGTGTCCTTACATTTTGGACTATATTGTCTGTTTCCTTAATAGCCCATATATGTGTGATATATCATTTTTTTTCTACTTTGAATAGCCTTTAAAACTGTGCAGCTTATTTTTGTAAAAATGAAACTTGATAATATTTAAAAAAAAAAGAATTTAACAAAACAAAATTTTTTTTTTTTAAAGTGTACAAACAGCAATAAGACAAAAAACAAGTATTTAAAACAAAAACATTTTTTCAGACATTTTATTAATCTACATATATTTCTGAAAGGAAATATTCAGTTATCAATCAATTTCTTCAAAAAATAAATGTTTGTTGACTTTTTTTCAAATATGCATATTTTCCTTTAATTATTCACATAAAAAATCTAATTTTAAGAAAAACGCAAAAAATGTAGAAAAGTTTTTTTTATTAAAAAAGACATAATGCACAGTGTGTTTTTTGCACTGCCCCTCACTTTGTCAAAAAAGTGAGGGGTATGGCCTTATGCGCGCCTGTGTCGTGAGGCTACCTTGTGTTTTTTCTTAAAAAAGTTGAAAAAAAATGTTTTTTGGTCAGTTTTGAATGTTTTTATATTTTTTTTTTTTGATTTAGCGAGTGTTAGTTTCATCTTTGTCACTAGATTTAAGTTCTTTTTCCACTAAATAATGAGAATCTGAGTCCATTTTAATTTAGTCGAAATGACTGACAAAACGTAAACAAATCAAAATGACGTTCGGTGCTGGTCAATTGATAGTGTTATTTTAGTTGCGAGAAATTGTAGTTCAATAAAAAATAAATATTTTTTATTAGAAAGTATTTAGAATGCATTTTTTTAATAAAAATATTACATTTGTAATAAAAAAATATTTAAAAAAATATTATTTTTCATGGTTTGACTTTATGGATCACCAGAGTCACATTTTATTGTATGCCGTCTGTTGGGAGTTAACTGACTCTAATTTAGATAGTAATTAAATCAATTTTAATTACCTGTTCCTCTAGCATCTCTTCCTCTTCAACTTCGCCATCTTCATTCAAACTAGCATTTTTTCTAGCTCTGTAAGCATGGTGCTTAACACAGGAGTAAGGAGGAATTTTCCACGACATACCTAACTCTGTTAGCTTGTTAAGAGAAATGTAAAACAGTTTCAATTTATCCCTAAAATCAATATTAAAAGCATTGATTTCTTTTTTATGACATAGCAAGATCTTTTTGAGTAATAAATTCTACAAACCTCCTGCTTGACTCTCTGAACTTCCATGTCATACATTTGTTTAGCAGATACATGCGGATGTTCTAAAATTTGATTTTTGACGTTATTTATAAATTGTCTTCTCATCATTTGGTTTGAGTCAGGTGGATGATTATGAAGACCTGTTGTTTTTGTCACTTTGTTCAGTTTAGGATCAAACACAGCTCTAAAAAAAAAATTCAAGTAAATTGAAAATATAGTTTATTATTTGCAGTGTAAGCAAGCTTTAATAATAAGCATTTTTTTTTTTACATAAAGCTTGTTTAAAAAAGAAATTATTTATGGCATGGAATTTTTTCAAGTATTATAGAGCAACAAACCTGGATTTGTGTAATTCAGAAACCATGAAGTAATAGAATATCTAAATAAAACTGTAATAGGTATTGAATATTTTCAAAGCAACAAAAGTAGCCCAACATTAAAAAAATATTTAATATTACCTAAAAAAACATCCTTTTTTCTGACATCTCCAATACGATTTACCAGATGCATGAATATTGTTCTGATGGAGCAAACATCCATCTATAATGAGAATGTTACACCCTCGGCTAGATGGCATAAAGTGAAAGTTTACCTCCTCATTTGTGACATTATCTGAAGTGGACGAAGAAGCTCTCCAATCTTCATCTGTCTCATAATTGTCTTCTTCTTCCTTAACAATGAATAAAAAACAGAATTTCTTTCAGAATATGCATTTTTTTAACCATAAAAAAATTGAACATCAATGGTGTGAAACTGATAAGAAAAACTTCATATGCAAAAAAATATAATTAAAATATTTTTCCTCAAGAGTACTTCTGAGGCAGTTTGCTAGTGTAGTATTTATCTTTACATTTAAACCAGTGCTCATTTAACAGATTAGACAAATAGAAAGATACAGACAGACAGATAAGAAGTATACTGTTGAATACAACATCCCATTTAAATAAGCGATCCGACATTTAACAGAGAGTGACTAGGGTTCATTCCACAACAAGATTTGAGACTCTACTGCAGCTGTTAATGAAGGATTCTGCAAACTTGTCCTGCACTCAAACTGTTTTGCTTTTTTTTTTTTTTTTTTTTTATATTCTAAACTGATGTGTTAGATGTGTTCAAAATTGTATTTAACATGAACATGATTATTTGTGCTGTTAGAAGAAATGTATTCACTCTTAGTCAGCAGCTATTCAAGTATGATTGGAGAAAGCATGCCATGTGATGTTAGGTGTGTAGTCAAGTGGGTAAAGATCAGAAGTCAGCCAGTTCATTACATGAGTCTTTGTAAGATATTTAAGTTAATGTCTGTGTCCAGTTAGGCTGTAAGTTCAAAACATGCATCCTAATCTACACAGCAGCTTCAAGATCACCACATTCTTTTATTGATGTACATAATTATAAAAAAAGGAAACAACCAAAATTGAGTTGTTTCATTTTGCTAAAAGATCACTACACATACAAATCTTGAACATTAACACCATAACATAAATTATTGCCTGGACACATTTTTGGAAAACTTGACAGTAGAAAGGTAACAACCAAATAAAAAAATATGAAAATTCTAAATTTCTATGGCTTGTTGGCATTGTTTCCCTACTCTTTTGACATGTGAAACATATAATAAAATGTCTTTATAAAGTCCTTATCATAAGAAACCATTTTTTAGAGCACAAACAAATATTTTTACTAAGAACTTTTTTTTTATCAGTAAACCAAGTAACTTTCTTTCAGCTTTATTTTCATATCTAGAAACCTTTGCTGCACAAGCTCAAACTAAGAATGTGCATAAAAGATGTGGAACTTGTGCTTTTAAAAAACAATAAAACACGTCAAACTAGGATAACATTAAATTTTATTCCAAATCTTGTCAACTTTTGATAAAAGCATTATATAACCAATAACAGGCTTTATAATAAAAATGTTAGCACAACCAGTACAAACCTTTTAAATTTTACAAACATTCACTTTATACTTCACAACCTTTAAAAATGTATCAATAAATTGACAACTGGAATGGATATGTTGTACACCAATTTTGTATTTAGCATAACAAAATGGAATGATATGTGATCAAATATTAAATCAAAATTATATAAAAAAGAAATGGAACAATATATAACACATTCGATTTTCGTTATATGCTATTACAGCAACATCTTTTGATAAGGAAGCAACCTAACAATATGCAGGTGGATAAAAAAACAAAAAAAGAGAAAGTTCATATCAACTTGTTTTTTTTCAAAAACCAAGTATATTTTTTTTCTAAGAAAAATCAATATACAAATAACTGCCATCCATATATACACTCATCAGCTAAGGTAATTACAAATGCAAGTAATATTATATCATATTTTATAAACACTGTATTTTGACATTTATTTTGATTAATGCAAAATACCATCACAACCAAATTTTCTTAGAAAACTATAATAAGATTTATAATTCCATATTAAATATATTTTTCTGATTTTAACCCTAACAAAAATGTATCACAGTATATTTTAGGAAATATTTCTAACATAAAATTTGAGTTTTAATAAGAATCTATGATATAAAAAATATATTTAATGCTCATGTATTTGTTATCACTGGAATTTAAGTCATCAATCCTGACTAAGTTACAGAACAAGAAATGATATGTTCAGAAGTTGTGCATGGTTAAAAAATATAGTTAATTCACTATGATATAAACAATACATATATATATATATGATAGGCATATAGTATAAAATTTAACTGATCAGTGGTGCCAAAAGGCAAGAAACAATAAAAAAAATCGGACGCTGTATCATTATATTTTTGATTGATACAATAAAGATTACAAAATATTTTTTAAAAAATTAAGTAAAAATGGTTAATATTTAAGTAGCACTTCTTTAAATAAAAAAAGGTTATCTAGATAAATATGTATATAAGGCATTGATAATGTCAGAAACATTTTCATGATTCACTTAGGGTGTACAGAAAGGCACTAGAATTAAGCTGAACTTAAAAAGATATGAAAGATTATCAACAAATCACATATCTATTAATTTCAATATATATTTAAGTAAATTCAGCCACTTCGTTCAGCCAAAAATAAAGAACATTTCTGCTGATGGGTAAGCAATGATTTTTTCCAAGGAAATATTTTCCCACAGTGACAGGAGTATTCAGATCTACCATGTATGGCATCCATATGTATTGTCAGCTCTTGTGCATTCGGAATAAATGCGCTACAGAGGCAACACTGGATTATAAAGGGGTCACTGCATGAATTCTGATGGGACAGCCAGGTTACCTCCTCCATAAATGCTTTGTTACACATGTAGCAGCGATACGGCTGAATCATTACATGGGTGCTTGTGTGCTTTTGTAAATGAGACTTGGTGGAAAAAACTCGACCACAGAGACCACAGGTTAACTCTGGCGGTGGCTCCCTCTGCACTTTAAGATCTTCATTTTTATGCTTGGTCACAATGTGAGATTTGAGGCCAGTCATGGTTTCAAAGGTGCGAGAACAAATGTGACAATGCTGACCTTCTCCCTGGTGAACTGCCTTGATATGAAGCTTGAGGCGATACTCCAATGAATAGGATGTCCCGCACTCTTTACAACTATATTCTGGTTTCTTAGTGGAATGTGCCAACCTTTCATGACGCTGTACATTGAAATGGCGATTGGATTTGTAAGGACAGTGTGGACATGTGAAAACAGAGGAAGATGCAGGACGTTTTCTATATTTGCGCCTGGGGGCATTTTCAATGGGAGATAAGCCATCCCAATTATAACTCTGCAAGATAAAATTATTTAAAAATTAAGTTTTTGAGTTTATATTCAATTAAACTGCATACAAGTATAGCTTTTAAAAACAGTAGAATAAAAAATAATCAAAGTGTATTTTAATAAAGCCTTTCAATATTTTAAAAAATCACTAATAGTTATTGTAAACTCACCTCATCAGCTTCATCTTTTAATTCATTTGTTGTATCATGTGATTCTTTTTTAGCATATGTCTTTTTACCAGGTGCTGGAGTAGATTTCATTTGTTTTTTAGTAAGTGCTAGGGTTGAATTAAAATTAACATCATCATCCAACCATTCTTCAAAATCACTCAAATCTGCATTTTTATGTGGTTCACTGGACCACTCTTCTTCCTGTATTGGATAAATTATATTTTTAATTATTAAGATGAAGTAAAAATGTGTAAAAAATATTTTATGGCAAATGGTTATGTTAACTTTTTTTATTTGAATTCTTAACAGTGTTAAAAGATAACAAATAGCTATATTTTGAATAATAATTTTTTGTTCATTCGTTTTTACTAAAACAATGTCATAGACAAATCTTAAGGGCTGTATTGAAAAAACAACAACTTCATGTTGGTAAGGAGGCACAATTTGCTTTTTTTTTTATAAATCTCTACGACAAACAGATAGACAAAACATATTAGCTGCATACATTATAAAACAAACTTTTACCCACCTTGAATAATCCTCTGTGGCAGATAATGATAAAAAGAAAACATTGAAAATTAAATGTAACCGGGGAAAAAAAAACTATCATCTGATAAAGATGCTTTATATCAAAATAAAACCTTTCGCTTACTTTGAAAAATTAATATTAAAATATTATTTAAATCATTACTTTAGCATGCATTGCTGAAAAAAAAAGGGGGGATGCAACTAGACCATGAGTTCTGATGAGGTGATGATTTCAAGGCTTTTAGGTGTGATTCAAATTATTTTATAAGAAGAATGCTTGAAAGATATATTTATGTTACACGTATGCAATTAAAAAACAAAAAAAAAAGAAAAATAATAAACATTAAGCAGAAAAAAAAATAGCAGCAAAATTTTGACAAGACAGAAAAAAAGCAAATTATAACCTCCAAACCAAATAAAATAGCACTTTGGGAAATAATTCTTCAATAAAAAAAAAAAATTCACAAGATAATGAGATGACAACATGCATGTCACTCCATACATATGTTACTTTACCAATAGCTAAAAGGCTCTATAAAAAAAAATAATTTTATGAACACAAAAACACAAATAAGGAAAACACACAAAAAGAAGCATAACACAGAGCAGTGGAAAGTTTTAAAATACATTCAATATTTAGCTATTACATGGTTCACAGAGACAATTAGAGATGAGAGCTGGGGTGTGAAAAAAAATACAGTGGTACCTTGGTTTACGAATGCCTAAGCCTATAAAGATTGCGGGCACAAAGAAACGGTGTAATTTAAAAAATTTCATTTTGCTCCCACTAAGGAGATGAAGAATTGAGTGGTGCATTTATTGTTTGTTTTGTTTTTTTTGGGTGAGTTTTAGGAATTTGAGAAAGGGAATAAAATGTATGTTTTTATTTTTTTTTTTGCTTTAAAGGAAACTGAAAGTGAATAGAATTTTTCTGTCATAACCCCATGAGATAAAAGGCTTATAAAAAAAAAAAGTTTATGCTCATAAACCAAGCCACCAATAAAAAAAAAAACAATATCAATTTCACGGCATAAATGTAACATGGCAATACCATTTAGTGCAATGTAAAGTAAAAGAGAGAACTGTTACTGAGTTGACTTTTGATCTCAAAGACCAGTTTATGCTAAGATAAACATCTCATAAACAGCTTACTCCTGGTGGACTATCATAATGTATCAGTGAATGAATTATCTTGGAGTGCAAGCTTTTGTGATAGTATAGATAGTTGTTTTTTTCAATATTAAAAAAAAGACTAGCATTGAAAATGTGAATATACTTAAATAAAATCAATATGCACATATTACTCAACTGGTATTTGTAAGCATTGTTATATCATTGGTGTTTTTTTTTTAATTTTAAAAAAGGCATAATATAGAAAAGTGAATATTAAACAAAGCTAAATGAAACATGCATGTCTTTTTAGCATTGTTTTTTTTTTTAACTTTCCTTATGAAGGTTTTCAGTTTGTATTAAAGAATTCTTTCAAGCTTTTGAAGATAAAATTTTTTTGTTTTAAACAAAAAGTTTAGAATGGTATTAATGCTGCCAGTCATAACTATCATGAAGATAGAAATAAATTGATTTTATATGAAAAACTAACAGTTTATAAATAATTAATATATATTCTGAAATAATGTTCAGTTATAGATATAACACACTTTACGCAAGCTAATGTTTTTTCTTTTGACACTTCCTATTTACATAAAAAGTGTGTCAGATATTATTACATTTTATTCAGTATTATGTGGCATTTTAGAATGTGTAATTGTCTTAGAGTAAATATTTTAATATACTTTGTAAAATAAACTAAAACTGTATGTTCTATCATCATTTCTTACTACTTTCAATAATAATAGAATTTTTATTTACATGAAACAATGAATAACAGAAATTATAACTCCAATTATTAAAGATTATCTTAAACATATCATAATTAATAATAGGATCTCTTAACAAAGATATTTTATACACATGCATAAAAAACACAAAGAAAATATTTACCAAAAAAAATTTTTTTTGACTGAATTATACATTTTTTTTTAGTTATGTTTTTTAATAGCCAATGGACAACATTACTGAAAAATCTCATTCGCCTTTCTTTTGTCTGCTTGGCAACTTCCTTTCACATAGAGACTGGGAAACATTTTTTTTAACCAATTAAACATTTTTTCATAACAATGCTTGATTTTAATATCATGTAATTTCCTCAAGCATTTTGTTATTTTAATTAGGGCTGCTGATTAATTGCCAATAACATGTGATTAATGGGTTTCAAAAATTATGCAATTAAAACCTAAATGCTGCTTTTCTAAAGGTGAAGTTCAGAAATTTATCAGTAAAAATCAGAACAAACAAGAAAATGTACATGCAGGAATTGTCATAGTGGAAATAATAGCAGCTAGATGACCTTGACAATAATTAGGATTGTCATTTCTTAATTCTATTTTCTGACCCTGAATTATACAATTAGTTAACAACTGCAGATGCTTTGACACTTGTCATGGGTCTGGAATGACTTATGGAATATAACTTTGTGGTAAGCCATAAGTAACATGATCTTTGAGGGGAGATGGTAGGTGGAAGTGTAAAAATCAAGAAAAAAGCAATACATAACAAGTGAATGACCTCTTACTGGATATTTTATTCTTTTCAAGAAGAAAAAAAAGCATCCATTTAACTAATACATCTTA
Source organism: Bulinus truncatus (assembly GCA_021962125.1). Lineage (NCBI taxonomy): Eukaryota > Metazoa > Mollusca > Gastropoda > Planorbidae > Bulinus > Bulinus truncatus. The sequence goes on from JAGDYQ010000011.1 coordinate 7,609,867, forward strand.
ATAAACTGGGCAGAATTAATAATTTAATATAAATATATGCTAATTTTGAATGCAGCTGTAACAATCTTAGAGTATTCGGCCTTATATATATATATATATATATATATATATATATATATATATATATATATATATGTCGCACATTAGTCAAACAATATTTAAGGAACAAATGTAACAAAAAAATAGAAATTGGAGCTTTAGGAGCTCCCCTAAACTTGCTGAAGAGCTGCATGCAGCTCTAAGAGTCCATTAAGCCACCATTGCAATATAATAACTGACAAACTTGTTTTAATACAAGAATAAATTAAATAAATGTCAATTATGAATCTATTTCAATTTAGCTGCTCTAATGAATCAAATCAAGTCTGATTTTGCCTAACAACAAAGTTTGTAATGTAAAAATTAATTAGGATCAGCATTCATTTTAGTTAATTTAAAGAAATATTTCATATTGTGTGAACAAAGATGGTTTGACCTCAATAGAGTGATGTTTATTCTGTCATTTGCCAATTAGTCCAAATTATTTTAAAATTATTCACTCTATTTTGCAGGAAATTTAAGTTACTAATGCCAAATTAATATATATTAATAGTGATTACTTAATGTTTACAGTCATAATTAAATATTTAAGATCAAGATTTTCTAATGACAGGGTCAACAGTAAGTATAAAAAAAAGAGGCTGAGTGAAAAATGTATTAAATGATATGTCAGGCAAAAATAGAACTAAAAGTAACTGTTACTATTAAATTATATCTACAGGTAATTTTATTCTCATTTGAATTTTGAAAAAAAAAAAAAGCCAACATCTCAGCAGTTTTGCCGATGTGACAGAGTCGTGACAGGCTGAGCCCATATAAGTAGGCTTGCCATACGTCCCGGTTTGGCCGGGACAGCCCCAGATATACTGGGTTGTCCTGGTGTCCAGCCCAGTTGTTGAAATTGTCCCGGTTTAGATTCAGGGCACAGTTTCTTGGAAATAATTGAGCAAAATTATTAGATCAGAGAATGATTAATCTGCTCTTGTGTGATCAGTAACATTTTGTTAAGTAACACAGTAATACAAACTTACAGAAGTGAAAAATACGAGTGGTACAACAAGAAGAAAACTGTTTTGTTTTTTAAAAATATGTTTGTGTACCATTATGAATAAAATAACAAAGATTATCTATTCTATATTTTAAGTGTTTTTTACATTACTGTTTTCATCCCCCCCCTTCCCGGAACCGACATCCCTAAACCTAAAGTAAAAAAGACAGAACTGTCCCGGTCGGTCCGTGAAAAAATATGGCAACCCTACTTATAAGTGAATTATTGTACATCATTTTTAAAAGTTTTAAATTATTTGAACTAAAAGTCATACAGGTTCAACTCCAAACATGTCCAGTCACATAGCTATGTCTTGTGGTGCCTCCATGGCTATGGTGGGGCACTATTAAAGCCTTCCCATTAGTGGTTTATAGGACATGAGATAAACATCTCATCCTTTCAGGGGCTTAGCAAAAAAGTCATGATTAAATCATCAGCAACTGTAGATCTTTAAAAAAAAGATGGCAAAAAGTGCCAAAAATAAAGCAATTACAATGTACTTAGTTTATTAATTTTGTTCAGCATATAAGTAAAGGAAATCCAATTTTTTTCTTTACTAAAAACCAGAGTTAACCATTTCAATACCAAGCACAGCTTAAGTTGCTCATAGGCAAATAGCTTTTTGCAGACTAAAGCTGCTGCTTTTGCCTGAAGCCAAATTGCTAAGTACAGCTTGAGCAGCACACATCTTTAAGTATTAAATTCAAACATTTATTTAAGGACAAAGTAGAATGAGAAATATATTGTCCAGCTCAGGGCTGGTATGAATAAAAAAGACATTATTTAGCTGACATTTACGCTCATTCTATAGGAAATATATGCTGGATATCCAGTGATATTTTTACATTAGATTTTCTTGTACCTGCATGCTAATTGCATTTACAAATGAATTCAGTGATTTTATGTAGACTCAGTAGTATGAATGTTTGGATAAGAGATGAGACAATTTGGGCCCTTAGAAATGAAATCACAATATTTTTATAATAGAATGGGGAAACATGGCTGACCATTTCTACAATAGATATCAGGAAAAGTTATCAGAACATCTCAAAGGAAGGACAAAATAAGATGGTACCTTGTAGTAAAGATATATATGTTACAGCCAATGTCTGCAGACACTGGCCAGCTAAAATGGCCAATGGCAATGGGAACATTATCAGGCCAATGTCTAAAGTATAGTGTGATAGGTAACATCAGTTACGAACTTTTTGAACATTAAAGCAAAATTTTTTTTACTGCAAACAGTATAGTTACTGGAAGCGGCCGACATATATTATTAAATTTGAACATTTAGTAGAGATTTGTAGTTTTTTTTATACTAAATTGTTTTTCTTTTTACCCTTATGATATTACGCATTTTTTTGTTTAATTTTTCTATGTTACTAAGTTAAAAATATTACAAATGATAAAATATCCTTCTCTGTGACCATTGGTTGCAACATAAAGAAAAACAATAAAGCAAGATAAATTAGTTGAAACAGATTGATCACTGGGGTGGCCGACTGTCTTTATTTAATATAATTTGTTGGGATGTTTGTGTGGTCAGTGTGGTAGGAAATTTACTATTTCGAAACTCTTTTAATTACTGACAGTGTTGATGTGAACAATACGGGATTAAAAATTTTTAGGTGTGGAAAATTTATCGGAATGAGGCTGAAAAGCTTGGCTCTATTTGCACTACATGTAGAGGGGTAAATTGAAACATTATAGCAAAGGTGACCACTATTGTGTTAAAAGTGTGGGCCTTCTGCCCCAATTTAAATTGTTTGTTTAGGTCATCACAATATTCACATTGGCCGGTTTAGCTGGCCAATGTCAGCAATTGGTCGGCTAGCAGGCATTGATCATAACATATACATGAAGTTAAGCTAGGAAAGGGGGTTTAAAACGTTATACACGTATTATTTAGTTGGCAAGCAGTTCCTCATTCTCATTATAAATCTCTTGTATGTATTAGTTGTTTGTTTTAGTTGACTCATTTGCCATTTTAAATGAAAAAATAGGAGAAGAATAAATGAGAACGAAAAAATTCAGGAATTAAGCAGCTAAAAAATGAGTGTCATGAAAAGGGCATGTGGAAGTTGCAATTAAAAAGTTAATTTGCAATTAAAATTATTTTGTAATGACTTTAAACACCCCTAACAGTTATGCAATGATTATACAGGCACCAAAGAAACACCTGTCTAAGTCTAATGAGATACAACTAAATTAGGAGCTGGCTGGTATCAAACCCATGAACTGCAACACACTGATCAGCTAGCACATTTGCCAATATCCACACAAAAAAAACTGCAGGGATTTTCGTAGTCTCATCTTCAGCTTAGAAATGCAACAAACTAGCTATTTAAAAACATTGGGGTCTTGCTCCTCAGTAACAAACTATTACCATTTATATAATATTCTCTAGGAGAAAATCCTTGAAACTTCAAGCTTAAGACCAGACTTTTTGCAAGAGTATCAGAGGGAAAATCTACAACAAACGAAAAATTTTTATTTAAAAAATGTCTAACAGCTGTCATAAATATGTTTTCTCTTAGTCTAGTATTTGCTTCATAAGATGTATTTCTTTATAAAAACATTGTTCACATTGCTATCATTATGCTGAAAGCTTGTAAAACATAAGCCCAATAAAAGTGATGGAACATTTTATACTTTTAATATTAAATTAAAAAAAAAAAATCATGAATAAGAACCATAAATTAACTAGTCAACCCATTTTCTGTATAAATTTGTGCATTGTTACATAACAGCATACTCACCAACTCGTCAAAGTCTAAATTGTTACGCATAGCAGTTTTGGAAGGTGTGGATTTTCTCTTTGGGTTAGCTTTTCCATCCTTGGATCTTGTAGCTCTACTGGGTCCCGCTTGTTGAACAGATTCAGGAACAGCATTAGAAATATCTTCCGTGGCTTTTAGTGAAAATGAAGAAAGTACAGCATTTCTGGAATTATACATGGCTGTTCTTACTTTGTCAAAACTGGGTAGGCTTGGCTCCTCTTCATTACTGTTGCTTTTCAATTTAGATAGACGCCATAGTTCTTTGGCTTTTTCTATTTCAGAATCATATAGAGCTTTTGGCTTGACATGCGGATTTTCTCTGACTGCTATTTTTAATGCATTTATAAATTTTTTATATTCTTGACGACTTATGTCAACATCATGGTTGTGAGACCTACATAATCGAATAATTTTTTTCTCTTCTGGATCTAGAACACATCTAGCACTACAACAGGGAATACTACAGACCCAATATGAATATCCAGAAGCTCTTTTCTGAACTAGCCTTAATGGCTGATTATCAATGACTAAATATTTTCCACCTTTGGATGCTGGGATGAAGCTAAATGAGACAGCAGACAGTAAACCATCAGAGGCTGATTCTGACTTAGTATGCTTTCCTCTCTTATTACTGGGTAAAGACAAAACAGGTGTTGATGATAAATTAATCCATTCCGAGTCTATTTGCCACTCCATATCAATACTTTTATCAGATATATCTTTTGCTTCTACACAGTCCATTTCATAATCCATTTTAGTTTTCTTGCTTTTGTAATAACTTTCTGGTGATTTTTTTTATATTTCTTTCACAATAAGAAACATGCTTTTACATGGCCTGAAAAATTTTATTTACTGACATTATCATTTGTTATTCAAGTCTACAAGTATGGTTTTTATTCTCAGTAATTAGAAAAAAAAAATTTTGTATTTTTACTGATGTTTAGAATTATTTTACTCATTTTAAGTTTAAAAAACCTCTGTCTCTGTGCTTAGACAACTCAGTCTCAGTAGTACTAGTAGCTACTAGTCAATCAATTCAATGTAATAACAAAAAATGTTAACAAAACAGTCAAAATAAAAGAAAATTTGTAAAATAATATTTTTTTTTTCAAAGTTGTTAACTATTAAACAATATTCAATATACTGGCTATCAAATGACTAAACTGAGCCTTATAATTTGCTAAGTTTTTTTTTTTAATTTTATTGTTTTAAATTTTAATCAACTGCAAGATTTATTTCAAGACATTTATGGTTAAGTACTTTTTTATGTAACTATATGAATTATTTTTTTAAGCTGCAAAAGTGAAACCTGTTTTTTTTTAATGCAACATATTATTCAGTGTAAGTAATTAAGTATACCTAGTCCGAAAACATTGCAAGAAATGTTATTTGTCACGATGAAAGTGATGTGGTCGATTTTCGGTCGGCGAACTTGTACACTCTAGCTTTAACTTAGTTGATGCTATTTATAGCTAGCGTCGAAGGTTTCATCGACAACTACATTCTTTCTTGTTGGTTTAATTTTATAGACCTTGTATAACTATTTTATTGCATGAATATTTACTTAAATATAACACGATAGTAATCAATACTCTGATGGCGTAAATGCAACAGAATTTCTTATTAAATTTAAAGAGTAATGTTCTTTCTTCGTCTCATTATGCAAAAATAACTTGTCCAGTTTGGCAGCACACAGCTGTTCAATATTTTAAATACTAAAATAACTTTTTACATTGAATAACTCTATCGGTTGGTTAACACTTTTTAGATTAAACTATTAAATCATAGATTTACTATTAAGAAATATTAATTACCTTAAAAAGTGTGACATTAAATTAAACAAAACAAGCTTGTGAGGGAATGGCCCCCAAACTATTTCAAGATGGCGAAACTGGGAACGTCGCGGCGGGTTGGGCTGGATAGCACATAGCAGTGATAGCAGGGAACGTTCGACCGTCTTTGCGCAGGTCGATCTGAGTAGTTAATTCGTTACACTTCTCACTGTGGGACCCAATGGGTATAGAAATGTTCAAGATAAAATATAAAGCAATGAATGCAAAATAAATTTGTAAACTTAAGATTCGACTATGTGTCATATACGAATTTTTTTCACAATAAAATAGACAAAGAAATTGATGGATACTTAAATATCAAGAGATATGCATACGCTCTCGGGTTAGGAACAAAAGCAAAAGTAACACAGTATTTTCATATGAACACTTAAATTGATAGTTATTACACCTTTATGAAATTATTGATGATAAATATATCCGAATCAACGTTTTTTAACAATGGATGCATGAATACTTTTACATTTATTTTTTTATTATA
>JAGDYQ010000011.1:7616564-7636711 GCA_021962125.1 Bulinus truncatus
AGGAGAGTCGACTCGAGTGAGCCCGGGGCTGCGGTAAACCAGTCTGGGCGTGCCGACATCATGTGCATGAACTAATCATTGGAGTTGTTTGTTTTTTTTCTCTATGGCTCCACAAACAGCCCTAACATTCCACTGTTCAAAAGTTTTAAACTATTTTGGCCTAAAGTTGATCAGCCGCTGTATAGTCCGCTAAAGGATTTGAGACTAGATGATCAGTTTATGGTGGAACACAAACACAGTATTGCGTCATTCCTGCAAGACAGTCTGTCAAGTGCCTCAAGTTAAATACCACGTGAAGTTTACATAGGGATGATCAAAACCTGATTGTTGGTATTTGGCCTAGTTGTAAACAACCAACCGTACCACTTTCATACGCTAGGCAATTACCATATGGTTCGCTGGATGACGAAAGTGATAAACTGCTTCAAGATCTAGTTATTTAGAAATTAGTTCTAGCTCACACCTTTAGAGGTAAAGATTTTGCAAAAATTCTGCTTATTTGCCAATCACTACTGCGACAAAGCTTGGATCTCTTGTCCTGTGAGTGGTGAAGCTCCGTTTAACGATCTATTGTTATTCAAGCAGATCTCACAAAATTATGTCATATACAAAACGGTGATATAGTAGTCCAGAGGTGCTTTTTCTAGCGTTGTTTTCTGAAAAAGTTTCTGAAACGACGATTGGACGAATTGAGTGTTTAAAGTAAAGAATTGCACTAACTGAATCACTTTGTGAGTATCTCATAACTATCTCTAATGCGTTCAGTTGGTATTGATACCAGCTTCTATGAAATTGATCCAGTATCATGGGATCAATTGCCGTCATTTGCTGAAGCTAAGTGTATTGTTGATTCTTTTAAGGCGTCAATGATGCAGCCGAGCGGTCAGTTGCACTGATATAAGTCAATCACTAAAACGGAATCTGAAATGCAGAGATTGCTCAAGTTGTAGATAATCACAGAAAGAGAGTTCCAGATTTGAAGAAAAGTACACTGAAGTTATTTAAGAAGCGTTGAACTGAAGGTCATTAGTAAAGTGTATTGTTTGTGTTTATAATACAATGTATACATGAATAAACAAGCAGTAACTGTTGCATATCATTATATTTTATGTTATTTAATATTTCAACATGTCTACTTCGCTTTAATTAACGTTTAAAGTTGATTTTAAGATATTGTTTAATTTAATGTTTACATTAAAATATTCATGTCATTAAAGAAAATACTATAAACTTCACTCTCGATGAGCGACGCCAAATTGTAATTCAATTTCAATAAAATTTTGCACGAAAGTTTAGGTATATAAATGGAAATAAAAATGTAACAACAGTGCAATATTAAATTGCAAAGAAGAAAAATTTTTTTTGAATAACCTTAATGCAGTATTCACACAAGAACAGCAGAACAGCGGTATTAGCATAACAGCATGCACATGTTGATGAGAAAGAACGATTTTCTTCGCTAATATGTCTACTACACTGGCTGCATAAAGACTGGATGTATATTGGTTTGTTTCATGCGTCATGATTTACTATTTTTTTTAAACGTTGAGATTCTACGTTTTGTCAAATTTTTTTTTTAGTTATCGCAAACTAACTTTTACAAAAAAAAAAAAAGAGAAAGAAATGATAACGTTAATAGTTTATTTACAATTATCTGTAACCGTTCACACGTTACCGTGTTTAAGTCTACTTTAATGTAAGAATGAGTAGTATTGAGAAAGCCCTCGACTGTAACCCTATTTATTTATGCAGAGCGTGTGCGCTCTTCGAGCATAACGACATAAGTTGGATTTTCTTCTGCTAGGAATTTTTTGATGAACTGACGAAAGTAAAAATTAAAGAAACATGTACATTAGCAAAGCATAAAAATAACACACACACACACACACTTTTTATAAAAGTAAGTATTAATCATTTTAAAGCTATGAATAAAGGAAAATGAATATAAAAACTATTTTAAAAAATACTGACGAAATAAATATTAGTTTTAGGGCTGTACCGGATTGTAATTTTTAGATCCTGCAGGAATCGGAACCGGAATTGGATTTTACTGAATAAAATAGTAACTCTTCCGAACGAAGTAGTAATTTCTCGTCTAACATAAAAAAAGATATAAGAATGAAAAAGAGAATAAAAATTTAGTTTTTAAGTTCTAGACAGCAAAAAACAGTATTAACCATTTAGATCTTGATGACTGTGACTAAAAGATCTTCCCCAATCTTGAGTTAAAAAAGATAACTGTCAAAGTAACAGGTTCTTTTTTTTTTTTTAATTTATTTTAATAAAGCTGTACCTAATTAAACTTGATTTCTATTATAATCAAACAAAGAAAAGGGTAACATATCAAGACCAATATCACTTTAATGTTTAATTAAAAATGTATCTTCAAGTTTTTTATCTAAATATGCCATGAGTTTTATCCAAATCGTGAAAAAATTCACTAAATAAAAAAAAATTGCACAAAAATAAATTATTGAACTATTTTTAAACTGTAAACACCCAAAAATAGATCATTGTCTGCTCTTTCAATTTTTATAGCTAAATATAGTTTATAGAAAACACGGAATCAAAAGTAACTTATTTTTACTTACATAAAAAACTAAAAGTGATCGACGTTATTGTTTTTTTAAAAATACAGGAAAGAAAGACAGGAAGTTATTGTTTTAATTGTCTAGTGCTAAATATTTCAAAATTATGTTGCGCCAAAAAAATTTCTTACACCAAAATTTCAAACAACAAAGAAATCCGGCTTAAATCCGACACATTTTAATCGGAATCAGAACCGGATTCATTAAAACTGCCGGAATCCGGCTTAACTGGAACCGGAATCGGATTCCGGTACAGCCCTAATTATTTTGCACTCTTAATACGAATACAAAATAATAATCACCCAAAAGAACAATTTTACGAAACCGTTTGATTCATACAAAAAAGTACCGACGATATATTAGTTAGCATAGTGATTTGTTAATTGCCTCTTCTTCTTTTTTTAAGTATGATAAAGAGATAATAATACCAAACCAATTGATTAAATACTATTTGTGAATATAACAGACCTGTGTGATATCTGCAAAATAAATGTATGAAAACACGCCGAATGATATGCTGCGATTTTGTATCGAAATTTCAAGTGAATAGGTAAAGAACTTTTGGATTGATGATGTCATGTCTGACATCCTATTTACATTTTTATCTTTATAGATGGTAAAGTTCGGCAGCGACCCAATTTTTTCTTTAAAATTACAACAACACTGGAATAGCTAGTTCATGAGGCATAATCAACGTACATAAAAATCAATTCCCGGCTCGTTTCTTGATAACATTGATCTTTACTATCAATATACAACACTTACATATGTAATGTTTCACATGTACTAAATATGTGAAGCAGGCCCACCGACAGAAATCTGGGGACCCTGGGCAGGGCTGTCACGCCCCCCCCGTGCTGATAATAATAATTTCCAAAAGTTGATTGGCCAGCTCAGTCCGGCCCCTAAAACTCGCCGGGCCCATGGGTATTTGCCCGCTGCCCCTCTCCCTCTCGGCGGGTCTGATTTGAAGTAAACGTTTACCATTTTTTTTTTAATTTAACATAGTTAAAGATTCCTTGACAAAATCTGCATAAATACTTTTGACAATAAAATGCGCCTTTTGTAGCCAGTAAAATTGTTTCTTCATACATGCTGGATTTTCTCATGACATCACAGGACTAATGTTGTACTTCATTATATAATTATTGAACACCTAAAATACTCCCCCTCCCTACCACCACCCTTCCTCCTCCTCCAACAGCTATTCACATGGCTGGATAGCGCGGCAAAGAAGAAACGTGAATGCGTGATACTGAATTGACACTAAAGGTATGTTCTTTAGTCTGTAAACAAAATTGATAGCATTGTGAGGAAAGGGGGGGGGGGAGAGGGCTAATTAGACATTGCTAGATCGCATCAAAGATCTTTTGTTATTCGATAAACAGCGGGAGAGTAGTTGGGACCATTGTTGTTAACAGACTACAGAGATCTATTGACGGATCGGGCTGGACGTCCAACATCAGAGCTGCAGCGTTCTGAAAAAGAAGTTGCTTAAACTATTACCTCGGTATCCAACTTCGAAGACAAAGGCGCGCCAAACCACTGTCGATGTAAAGTTGCTGATTTTTTTTTTTTGCGTTACAAGTTTTTACGATTCGCTATTTTACAAGTAGACACTTAGAGTGAGACTATTAGGGTTACATATGTCATTGAATTCTTTTCGAATGTATTTTAATTTCAGTGAAAAATGAGATATTTATACTTTGTGCTGATTTTGATGCTTAAAGCCATTGCCGGTGCGATGTCTGTCAATGGTATGATATTTTTTTCCCTTATATTGTAATAATATTTTAAAGTTTGGGTCAATTAGGCTTTAAAAAAAATAACGATAATTGGGTTGTTGTTTTTTTTGTTAATTTTTACTACAGTCAGGATCCTATTTTCTTTTTAGATATTTAAAATTAAAATTTGACTAAAAATAACATATACTATAAAACGATGATAGCACGAAAAGAAATAAAATGTATTTTTTTTCCTTTCTTATATTTCATGCTCTTTTATTTATTTCCAAATTTAATCCACAGTTAAAAAAAATATATATTTTAATAACAAGCACCCACCCACCCCCACACACTCACACACACACACATTTTTTTTTTATTGCTGTACTACTTGTTGTATGTGTTATGTGAATGTGACTCTATTGATAAAGTTTGGATTAAAAAAAAATATGCGTAAAATTATGTAAATACTTATACTCTGTGACATTTTCTTAAAATGAATCTAAATTTATTACAGATTCTTTTTCGGAAGAAGTAATTCGCACCAACCGGTAAGACATTTGGTTTTTCTGGCTTGAAGGAGAAAACTTTCCTTCTTTCTTAAGTCAATTCGTACAGTTATATACTTAGTACATGTAATATAAATACAGTGGATTCCGCTTAATTGAGACACCGCTTAATTGGGACAGCCGCTTATTTGGGACAAATCTCAAAGAAACCAAACCAAGAAGCCCAATAGTAAATTTGTATGTTTAATTGGGACAGCCGCTTAATTGGGACAAAAAAGCCTTGGTCCCGATGTGTCTCAATTAAGCGGAATCGACTGTATTAGCAACGTTATGCGAAACTAAAAAAAAAATGTCTAGTGTACTTTGTATTACAAATATTAGCAAACTTATACGAAACCAATGTTAGCGAACGGTTCTTGTTTCGTCACTCGTACATTGCCCTACAATATGTCACTCGCACAGGGCGCCTTAATATGTCACTCGCATATGGGGCCACAATATGTAACTAGCTTATGGCCTTGCAATGTGTCACTCGCACAAAGCGCCACAATATGTCACTCGCACAGGGCGCCACAATATGTCACTCGTTCATGGCCTTACAATATGTCACTAGCACAAAGCGCAACAATATGTCACTCGTACATTGCCCTACAATATGTCACTCGCACAGGGCGCCTTAATATGTCACTCGCATATGGGGCCACAATATGTCACTCGCACAAAGCGCCACATTATGTCACTCGCACAAAGCGCCACATTATGTCACTCGCACAGGGCGCCACAATATGTCACTCGCACAAAGCGCCACATTATGTCACTCGCACAGGGCGCCACAATATGTCACTCGCACAAAGCGCCACAATATGTCACTCGCACAAGGCGCCACAATATGTCACTCGCACAAAGCGCCACAATATGTCACTCGCACAGGGCGCCACAATATGTCACTCGTTCATGGCCTTACAATATGTCACTAGCACAAAGCGCAACAATATGTCACTCGCATATGGGGTCACATTATGTCACTCGCACAAAGCGCCACATTATGTCACTCGCACAAAGCGCCACATTATGTCACTCGCACAGGGCGCCACAATATGTCACTCGCACAGGGCGCCACAATATGTCACTCGCACAGGGCGCCACAATATGTCACTCGCACAGGGCGCCACAATATGTCACTCGCACAGGGCGCCACAATATGTCACTCGCACAGGGCGCCACAATATGTCACTTGCACAGGGCGCCACAATATGTCACTCGCACAGGGCGCCACAATATGTCACTCGCATATGGCGCCACAATATGTCACTCGCACAGGGCGCCACAATATGTCACTCGCACAGGGCGCCACAATATGTCACTTGCACAGGGCGCCACAATATGTCACTCGCACAGGGCGCCACAATATGTCACTCGCACAGGGCGCCACAATATGTCACTCGCACAGGGCGCCACAATATGTCACTCGCACAGGGCGCCACAATATGTCACTCGCAAAAAGCGCCACAATATGTCACTCGCACAGGGCGCCACAATATGTCACTCGTACAGGGCGCCACAATATGTCACTCGTTCATGGCCTTACAATATGTCACTAGCACAAAGCGCAACAATATGTCACTCGTACATTGCCCTACAATATGTCACTCGCACAGGACGCCTCAATATGTCACTCGCATAGGGCACCACAATATGAAACTAGCTTCTGGCCTTACAATATGTCACACGCACAAAGCGCCACAATATGTCACTCGTTCATGGCCTTACAATATGTCACTCGCACAGGGCGCCACAATATGTCACTTGTTCATGGCCTTACAATATGTCACTCGCACAGGGCGCCACAATATGTCACTCGCATATGGGGCCACAATATGTCACTCGCACAAAGCGCCACAATATGTCACTCGTTCATGGCCTTACAATATGTCACTTGCAGAGGGCGCCACAATATGTCACTTGCACAGGGTGCCAAAATATGTCACTCGCACTTCTAGTGACTCTCCATTTTTGTAAATAGTATAACACATTCACCGTCTGTTGTTATTGCATTTGTATCGGTACACTTACACCATCTGTTGTTATTACATTTGTATCGGAAAACATACACCGTCTGTTGTTATTACATTTGTATCGGCAAACTACCTCCTCTGTCAGCATTAAATTAAATTGGGGTTAAAAAAAAAGGTCACATTTATAAAAAATAAGATTTAATTTTTTAGTTAATGAAAAAGTTTTCGCCCTCACTAAATTTCAGATCAATTAAATACATTTTATTTAAAGATTTACACATAAAAAAAAATCTAATAACTGTACATTGTTATTTACCTTATCATGGATAATTTCTATGTATAATTCGACATATTAAGCATTCAATGTTAATGAGCCATATATTTATCTCGTCTGAATCATCTCAATATTGCATACGATACTCAGACATACCGATTGGCTCTATTGTAAATACTTGTTGATAAAGGTTTTATCTTGATTAACAAATAACGGTTGGAAAGTAGTTTTATAATTCTTCAAGCTATATATATATATATATATATATATATATATATATATATATATATATATATTTATATATATATATATATATATATATATATATATACATAGTTGCCGTGCATTTGGAAAAAAGTGTGAAAGAGACGATGAATGTTGCAGCCCCAATAAGTGTTATTTGACGGCTAATAAAGAAAGGTAAATACAAAATAAACTAATATTAGACAACCAATTTCTTAATTAAATACCCACGTTTGTTTCATTTGTACTGGTTTTATTTTTTTATGCATTATATTATCTTGTAATGGCACTGTCTCCATTATACTTATGTTTTCATATAACTCATGCCCATAGTCGAGTTACCCTGTAGGTATCTGCGCCTGGTGTTCATGAGCCTTCAACAACCGCCACGAATGTATAATAGTAATTTTTTTTTCATGAGAAATATGTGTAATTGTCTAGTTGGAAATAAATAACTGTCTGGCGCACATGGTGGGGCCAAACCAATCTTCCTCTGTGTGTATATTGTTACTGTCTCGCGCGGGGGAGGGGGGAGCACACCCATATTTCTGTGTGTGTATATTGTTACTGTCTAGCGCACAGGGGGGGCACACCCATGTTTCTGTGTGTGTATATTGTTACTGTCTAGCGCACAGGGGGGGGGCACACCCATGTTTCTGTGTTTGTATATTGTTACTGTCTAGCGCACAGGGAGGGGGAGCACACCCATGTTTCTGTGTGTGTATATGTTACTGTCTAGCGCATGGGGGGGCACACCCATGTTTCTGTGTTTGTATATTGTTACTGTCTAGCGCACAGGGAGGGGGAGCACACCCATGTTTCTGTGTGTGTATATGTTACTGTCTAGCGCATGGGGGGGCACACTCATGTTTCTGTGTGTGTATATTGTTACTGTCTAGCGCATGGGGGGGCACACTCATGTTTCTGTGTGTGTATATTGTTACTGTCTAGCGCACAGGGGGGGGGCACACCCATGTTTCTGTGTGTGTATATTGTTACTGTCTAGCGCACAAGGGGGGAAGCACACCCATGTTTCTGTGTGTGTATATATTGTTGTAGATGGACAGGTGCGGTGCCTGAATATTAAAGCATGACAGTCTCAGATGGTGACAAACACCTGTCGCTTCCTTACCTCCTGTTAACGATGCAACTGGCGACGTAATCAACAATGGCAAGCAGTTCTGTGAGAGGCCTGCGGTCATGTGGTATTGTTTTTGCTGTCCTCAATGCCAACGATTGGTCAGATGCTTACGACGCCCCAAAATCTTCTAATAACGGCATTTTTCGAAAACGCTCTGTGTGGAGAATTAGTATAGCCGAAGCTTGATGACGCACTTCCGGTAGCCTCCGCCCACCGCAGTATCCATGGCGTCATTCCGCCATCTTGTGTTGTAGTTTATTGTAGGTTCTAGTGTATACGTCATTTGGTAGAAATAACGTGTACTCAACCGATAGTTGGGAGCACATGCTTTGATATTGATCAGTCGAGATCTGGGCATCATAAGATGAGGATGGATGTTCTAGTAGAGTCTAGCTTATGGGTATCGAGATATGTGGATGCATGTTCATAGCTTTGTATTGTACTCCTCTTGAATTTACCTTGATATCAGCTCATGTTCAAGAATTAAATACTGCTATTGTTATTACTTCATTGGAGTCAATTTAGTTAATCGTGTTGACTGAATTATTACATCTACTTACAAGTTATTATTAAAAAGAACCCGTGACACTCTACTTTTTTGTTTACTTGAGCAGTAAAAAAAAAAATCCGATATCCATCATTTTATATTAATTTTATTTTTTAATGTCTGAATGAATTTTTGGATATATTAAATTCACTCAGTGGCAGACGATTATAAACAACTAGAGTTGCCAGATCAAAAAAAAAAAAATGAATGTAGAAATATTTGTCATGTCCTAATCAAGTTATAAAAGGCCAAAAATTAACAAAGACAAAAAATAAATTTGGAAACTTCTTGTGCTTGTTGTCAAAATGTTTGAATTTTTAAATGCATTTATGTATGTCATTATGCATAATTAATGTTTTACTTAACTTAAATTTAATTGAAAAATGAACATGTATGGCATTGTCAGTTAAATTAATAAATATTTATTTCTGCAACCCCTCCCCCCCCCCACCCTCGAAAAATTTCTAGAACCCTAAAAGGTGGTCAGGTCTATATTAAGTGCTGCATGGGCGCTCCACTAGACAACGTAAGTATAATAGTACGTGCATTTTAGAGTATGTCTGCACAGTACAGGATTTAGTATGACCTACATATATATATATATATATATATATATATAGAGAGAGAGAGAGAGAGAGGGGGGGGAGAGAGAGAGGGAGAGAAGAGGGAGGGGGAGTGAGAGAGAGGGAAGGGTAGGGGGAGGTGTAGGGAGAGGGAGCATGATATGAAGCTTTAAAATAAATTGTTTTAATGATGTAATAATAATGTTCCAAGCAATATTTCTATACATGTTGACATCTCTTTGAATTCCTTTTAACCCTGATTTTTGTTTGTTGAAATATTTGTCTATAAAATATTAAATGTCTTATTCTTCATTATAAACGTTTCATCAATACCTGTTACAAAATTTTGTTCTTAAGCCGAAAAAAAAAAGTCCACCCGGCGGTGATATTTACATGAGCTTTTATTTAGCTTCACTTTCCTAGTGTAGGCTACCTGTGTGCAGGCACGCCGAGAGGGGGGGGGCAGGAGGGGGGTCATTGCCAGGGGGCCCGCATCTGTAAAGGGGGCCCGGCCGCCCCGATCATGTCAATTTTTTCACGACTTATTGTTTATTGAGGGGCCCGCAGAGATGTCCTGTCCTGGGGCCCGTGTTGGCTCTCGGCGCCACTGCCTGTGTGCGTGTCCTTGAACCTTGACCTCTTCTGTTTCAATAATGTCTATATAGAGAAAACAAGCAAAAATTAAGCCTGTAAAAAAGGACGTTTCAGAGCATTTTCATGTATAAATAGAGAGGGAAGTAAGTCATGTTTAATAACTGTTACAAAAATAAATAATGATTACGCCCCTTTCTTTAGCTTATAATCTATATATATAATATTTAAGCTCCTTAGGGACCTTGAAGCCCGGCCCTGAAAGGTCCTATCGCGAAATGAACTTTTGATGTACACATGGCAGGCCAAGACTTACAAAATGATATATACATCATGGGTCTAGGATTTATGGTTGTTGAGATCTAGGGTGAAGACGGACAGACAGACAGACAAAATGAGGTAACGAAGAGAGTGCTTCTTTCGAAAATGTCAAGAACTCATGTAAAATGACAATAAGAAACGTAGGACAAAGTTGACGCATGCGCAAAACAGTGAAGCATTTTTAAGAATTACATATACTTGCCAATATAATTAAATTTGAAAGTATAAAGTGTTATATTTTATTATATAAAGTGTTATATTTTATTATATAAAGTGTTATATTTTATTGTATAAATTGTATCTTGTATTATATAAAGTGTATATTTTATTATATAAAGTGTATATTTTATTATAATAAGTGTATATTTTATTATATAAAGTGTATATTTTATTATATAAATTGTATATTTTATTATATAAAGTGTATATTTTATTATATTAAGTGTATATTCTTTATACCACAGCCAGAACCTATGTGCTCTATCCTTTGATTTTGAAGATTCGGAGCAGTTAAAACCAATGACTTTTTATATCAGTACTACTAGCTCTATCGGTGGCACTAATGTTATAAAATTTCATTAAAGTAATACAAAAAAAAAAAGTTTTTTTTTTTTTTTGGTATTTTGAATGTTACAAAAAATCACCTTAACTTCCAATGATCAAGGCAATCTACAACAGTGGAGTGGCGAGTCTATGGCACGCGTGTCACAGGTGGGGCACGTCGAGCCTTATCCGTCGACACGCGACTACATTATCACTTCCTTTCATTTGAATTGCAGTGTTGACACTTTGCTCTAAATAAGTAAATTTCGGGTTGAATTTTGAGTTGCGGCCCCAAAAAGGTCGCCCACCTTTAAACCTACAACCAGGGCCGTTTTAAGGTCATCGTAGGCCCTAGGCACTTTCAAAGTCGTAGGCCCTCCTCGGCTTCATATTTAATATTTTTCAAGATAAAAACGTATCTTCGGTCAACAATGGTACAATCACGACTATCCTCCCTGGCATTACATTTAATTGAAAAAAGTTTGATGAGAGGAATGACATTTGAGGAGGTCATATGTGACTTTGCTAAGACAAAGTGCCGAAAAGTTAACATACTGTAATTTACAGATCTACAGCACTGCAGCATGACTTGCTCAGGTGCTCATCTCATACGGTTATATATAGTTATTTAAATACAAACATTATTAAATTTTACGGGAATTCTGAACTTGTTTTCACTTTATGTTCTAGCTTTCGTAGGCCCTTGAAAAGTCCAGAGGCCATAGTGTTGTTCTTTACCGTAATTGGGGTTGATAAAGGGGCCTCTGCCTACAACAAATAAAAAATATAAGGGGGAGCAATATTACTATTAGACACTACAGTTAACGGTACAGCTCAAACGTTTTACAATATATCACGATACATTTATACAGACATAGCCACATATACATATAGCAGCCATGGGCAAGCAAGTTACAAGCATTCGAAAATAAATGCATGATGGGAAATCCTTTGAATCTCGTATAGCTTTCGGCATCACCCGTAGGCAGTATCCTGCTAACAGTGACTTTCAGTTTTCCGCCGACAGAGAAATCAGCGTTACCTGATGACTGGGTTCGACATTTCCCAGCCATTTTCCACTTGCCGGGCACCATAGGCGGGGTAGAGCAACAGACGCCTCCCAGAGCAGAGGGTGCCAGTGTATAAGTACAAATAGCCAGCCATATGTCCGTATTCGGCTATAATTTAACCTTCTGTATGTACAAATAGCCAGCCATATGTCACTATTGGCTATAATTGAACCTTGTGTATGTACAAATAGTCAGCCATATGTCACTATTGGCTATAATTGAACCTTGTGTATGTACAAATAGTCAGCCATATGTCACTATTGGCTATAATTGAACCTTGTGTATGTACAAAAAGCCAGCCATATGTCCGTATTCGGCTATAATTTAACCTTCTGTATGTACAAATAGCCAGCCATATGTCACTATTGGCTATAATTGAACCTTGTGTATGTACAAATAGTCAGCCATATGTTACTATTGCTATAATTGAACCTTGTGTATGTACAAATAGCCAGCCATATGTCCCAATTGGCTTTAATTGAACCTTGTGTAAGTACAAATATCTAGCCATATGTCACTATTGGCTATAATTGAACCTTGTGTATGTACAAATAGCCAGCCATATGTCACAACTGTCTATAATTGAACATTGTGTATGTACAAATGGTCAGCCATATGTAGGTCTAGTTTCATTGATCGATAAACAAAGCCCCAACACCAACCCATCTAATATGAAAATAAGTACAAATGGCAACATTAAAGTGTGGAAGGGATGTGAGGGGGGTTGGGAGGGTGTGGAAGAGAGGTGAACATGCTGACTGACAATTTATAATTCAGTCTTTTGTGTTCCAGCGGTATAAACCTCAACACAATGTTTATCTCACAGGTCTGTTTTGCTGTTTTAACAACTCTGGTGTGTAGGTTAGAAAATAAAAATCGATTTTTTTTTCTTGTTGAGTTGTTCAAAAATTTTAACTCGTCCATAGTAAACTAATTAAAAAAAGATTTTTTTCTTTTGGATTGAATTGTATTAGGCGACATGTATGCTGTATACTCTCGTTCCAAAATTCACATATCATTAAAATCCTACCAACAAATTTGCATTTCCAAAGGAACTGCTATTTTTGGGGCCCCTGACAACCTTCATCAACTGGCCAGTAGCTCAATTGGGCGGCATTCTTCTGCGGGCGACACCTTGGGTTTTCATTGCCTTGATACCTCAGAATACGAACTTTAAGCTTAATACGTATGAAATGCTTTGAATTCCTAAAAGTTCAGGTTTCAAATCATGTTTTTCCCTTTGTTAATATTTTTTTCCACAATAAAAAAAAAGTTTTTAAAAAAAATGTGTTTTGTTGTGTGAGAATGCCTTATCGACTGAAAATAATTCTAAATAAAGACAGCCGTTGAACTTTCGACAAATTTACTTCTGATATCCTGGAATAATTATTTAGTATACTCATCCATGTTGACTCGGTGGTTGTGTTGATGTGAACCTGGTTTAAGTGATCCAAGTGATTCAAGTGACGTCCCTTGAACAAGGGTGGCTCAAGGGCGAAAAAAAAAACCCATTTATTAATTAAATGTTCGCTTTAGACGGTTACAATAGTAGATGTGTACATTTTGTTGGGGCGGGGGGGGGGGTATGGACGCAAGATCCGCGCGCCCCTGTCTTTGCAATAAATAAAAAAAAGATCACAATTTGTTAGACAACTCAGCATGTGTTAATGTGATGACGTATGATCAGTGCCTTAACTGAATCGGTCGACGAGAGGTCAAAGCAAGTGGTATCACCTGTCCAGACTAAAGAACTAAATATAAACCCAATAAGATTTACGAGTTTGATATCTGATATCGGGATAGCAGCGACCCTCCTCCAACACATTTGGATATATATATATATCCGTGAACACATATTTACCCCCCTGTGTTCTTCATGTTTGCATCTCTTTGTACCCATTTAAATGTCCATGTACCCATGCTTATCTAATCTTTATGAACTACTGACTTGTACCATCCAATCTGATTGAATGGAAACCCCACTAAGACAGCCGCCGTACGTTACCTGTGTTATATACCTATGTTGGTTGTGCGACACTTCTATTCATCCTGTGCATCTTCAATTAACCCCCTTTTTTTCTATAGCTTATGTAATTTCGTTTACTAATTATGTTTACGTAGACTATAGTCTAGGATCTTCCAATTAAAGTATTGTTCTGTACGTAATTTCGGTCAAACATTTCAACTTTCTTATAAATGTGAACAACTGAAACATTTTTTTTCCCAAACACATATGCTGGTAATTTTAGACGGGACGAAATACAGCCGCCTCTACTTTTGTTTTGTTCATTATTCGAGCCGCCTCTACTTTTGTTTTGTTCATTATTCGAGCCGCTTCTACTTTTGATTTGTTCATTATTCGAGCCGCTTCTACTTTTGATTTGTTCATTACTCGAGCCGCCTCTACTTTTGTTTTGTTCATTATTCGAGCCGCTTCTACTTTTGATTTGTTCATTACTCGAGCCGCCTCTACTTTTGTTATGTTCATTTCTCGCTAGTTTAAACTTTGCAGCGGTTCTATCCTTTTGTCTATACCGTACCCCTAAAGATTCAAAAGTATTTTTGCGGGTACCTCTAATACATAAGTTCGCGAATAAATGTACTTATTTTTTATATTAGAGGGATGTTTACCTTTCATATGCGATACTTGGGCACGTGGTCGGGTGTTGAGTTACGCAGCAAATTTTTAACCTTCTTCAAACACTTGGTCTGCTGCTGAAACGAACTGGTTACAAGATCTGACAGTGAAGGATTTTATTACGGACGAAATAATCATAATGAATAATAGTAATCTTTGTGTTTACTTTGCCTAAGTTTTTTGTGATAGAGGGGGGGGCCCTTTTTATGTCCAGATAATATATGTCAGTTTTAAATACCTAAGCATGTATTACATTTGCTCATTCAGACAATTTGTTTGGGGGGGGGGGGCTCTGTAATAACTCGGCGACCAGGTCACGTGGGCCTGATCTAAATGAATCGAGGTTCAAATCCCATGATTGCCCCATGTATGGTATCGATCGATGCTAAATCAAAACTGTAGGGACAAACATCCTAAACGCGTTGCCCGAGCTGCAGTGCGCGTTGAAGATTCGAGAGGTACCATTGGGCCGTATCTGGAACTGCGGTGATTCCCCATGTGTGTGTGTGTGTGTGTGTGTGTACCACACTTGGTGGTATCCATATGACGTCTTCCGTTTTGGTGATGGTCGTTTCCTATGAGGTCTCTTGTTTTTTCGTATTTTTGAAATAAAATGGTAATATTATATCTTATTATAGAAAATATGGAATACTGTGTAAATCGCTAGTGACAGCGAAAATAAAACTGTGTACATAGCTAGTGGGAGCTAAAGTAAAACTGTGTACATCGATAGTGGTTGCTAAAGTACAACTGTGTACATCGCTAGTGACAACTAAAATAAAACTGTGTACATAGCTAGTGGGAGCTAAAGTGCAACTGTGTACATCACGAGTAACATCTAAAATAAAACTGTGTGCATAGCTAGTGGGAGCTAAACTGCAACTGTGTACATAGCTAGTGACAACTAAAATAAAACTATGTACATAGCTAGTGGGAGCTAAAGTAAAACTGTGTCATCACGAGTGACAGCTAAAATAAAACTGTGTACATAGCTAGTGGGAGCTAAAGTGCAACTGTGTACATCGCTAGTGACAACTAAAATAAAACTGTGTACATAGAATTGGTCGATGTATATTGTAGATCTATAGCAACGCTATTATCTTGTGTTACTAGACCGTCTTGTATAACTAGACTGTCCTGTGTTACTAGACTATCATGTGTTACTAGGCTAGCATGTGTTACTAGGTTATCATGTGTAACAAGACTATCATAATATGTTACTAGACTATGTGTTACTAGACTATCGTGTGCTGCTAGATTATAATGTGCTACTAGACTAACAAGTGTTACTAGGCTATCATGTGTTACTAGACTATGTGTAACTAGACTATCATGTGTTACTAGACTATCATGTGTTACTAGGCTATCATGTGTTACTAGGCTATCATATGTCACTAAACTATGTGTAACTAGACTATCATGTGTAACTAGACTATCATGTGTTACCAGGCTATCATGTGTTACTAGACTATCGTGTGTTACTAGGCTATCATGTGTTACTAGGCTATCATGTGTTACTAGGCTATGTGTAACTAGACTATCATGTGTAACTAGACTACCATGTGTTACCAGGCTATCACGTGCTACTAGGCTATCATGTGTTACTAGGCATTCATGCGTTACTAGACTATCATGTGCTACTAGAATATCATGTGTTACCAGGCTATCACGTGTTACTAGACTATCATGTGTAACTAGACTATCATGTGTTACCAGGCTATCATGTGTTACTAGGCTATCATGTGTTACTAGGCTATTATGTGTTACTAGGCTATCATGTGTTACTAAGCTATGTGTAACTAGACTATCATGTGTAACTAGACTATCATGTGTTACCAGGCTATCATGTGTTACTAGGCTATCATGTGTTACTAGGCATTCATGCGTTACTAGACTATCATGTGCTACTAGAATATCATGTGTTACTAGGCTATCATGTGTTACTACGCTATCATGTATTACTAGGCTATCATGTGTTACTAGGCTGTCATGTGTTACTACATATCATGTATTACTAGGCTATCACGTGTTAAGCAATATGAGAACAAAAATAAATTGATCCTTTTATTTGCTGCATAGCGCGCCTGTTTTGTGTCGGTTTATGCGAAGTAATAAAACAAATTTTATTACCTGGTGACTGGACCAGCTAGAATGTTCGTGGAGTATTTTTGCTGAAAAGATTTAGCTCGTAAAAAACTTAATACAAGTTTGTGCTGATGCTGTGAAGTCAAGAGCAGCCTAACCCCTGAGTGAACAAGGGCGCAACGAACAAAGGGATGGGTTAGGCTGCTTCACTGTGTGGTCGGTAGGTGCTTGATTTGTGCACGTGGGGCGTTACATGCAATGCAGTGATGTTGTGATGCAGTGGTTATCAACGTGTGCCGTCGGAGGGTGTTTACTTTGTGCATGTTGGACGTTACATGCAATGCAGTGATGTTGTGATGCAGTGGTTCTAAACGTCTCTGGTCAACATGAGTGTCAAAAACTACACTCTTATAGATTGCCCAAAATGTTAATGACTATCAGACAAACAATGCATGCTACTGATTTTAAAATGATAGTCGACTTTTTTTTTTGCGTTTTGTTAGTGGGTCATCAAGCGCAGGTTTGAGAAACACACGTGTTAGGCAATTTTTACTCCCCCCCCCCACCACCTCGCCCACCCCCTCCACATAAACTACAACTACAAGCCCACTGAGTTTAACAGGATAAGATATTGTGCAAATAGCTGATGGGGGAAGGGGAGTGGGAGGTTGGAATACTCGTTGTACATGTTGACCGCAAAATATATCATGCTGACCTTTGCCAATAGATCATACATATCAACAATATTGCTATCTATGAAATTAAATCATTTAACAATTTGAGACAATTTTTACTGCTAAACCTAAATAAAAAAAAATATGTTCAAATAATATTGATTAAAATTAAAAAGAAATTTTCATTTATAAATATGTTTTTAATTAAATAAAGAATACTCTGTATATAAGTTGTAAACTCAATCAGAAATAGTCGGATCAGTACCACCGTCTCTTAACTAGAGACACTACATCACAGAATATTAATCTTCTCACACATAAAGCAGCTATCTTGTCGTTCGTCCGCCCTGTATGGGAAAGCCATCGCTATAAATAATCTATGACGTCCCGATGGTACAATTTATTTATTTTTTTTTTGCAGAATGGGAGCGCAGTCGCTATAAATAAAAAAAAATCCTCTATGACGTCATTTCCCGATGGGTGCTGTAACGTGCCTTCGAGCTGCAAAATGGCATAATGAAGGAGTTATTTTTTTTACTTTTCAGTGCATTTTTATAAAAACATTTTTTTAATGTTTTGTTTTGATTTTTAACATTGACAGAATTATGGTCAAAACGTAACGGGTGAGATAAATTAGCACCCATATCTTTACTTAATGATGTTTACTTTGGTTTGGTTTGGTTAGTTGGATTGCATTGGTTGATTTGGTTGGTTTGGTTGGTTAGCGTTGACGGATAAAACGTAATTTGAGACGTATAAAATGTAGGTCATTTCTGCACATTGGTAAGGTGGCATACATCAGCACCGAATTAATCTAATCAATCGTATTTAAAAATTCAGTAGTTAAATTGATTTCCAGATGGTATAATTTATCTGTAAATAAAAAAAAAAATTCTGCACTTGGGATATGACGTCATTTCACGGAAGTCGGCTGCGCATGTGACAGAATGGGAACGCCGCCGCTAAATAAAAAAAAATTCTGCACTTGGAATTCCGTGTTAATACTTACTATTAAAGAAGACAGTAAGACAAATTTTGCGCACAATACAATTACGCACAATTTGCAGCTGAAATGTTTTTGCTGGATGAGTGCACGATGTCATCGAACCATGCTTTAGATGCAATTGGTAGATTACTAAAAGATGTTGCTCAAACCGGCTATTTACTAAGTTGTTTTTTTTGTTATGCACTTAGAATTCCGTGTGAATAGTCCCTATTAATTCTCATATTAAACATTTTATTGAGATAAAACCTTTAGTTGCGAATGCAACGGGCAACTACTAGTATAAATTTATTACAGAAAAATAAAACTTTAAAAAAATAAGCTTTTATAAAAATGCACTAAAAAGTTTTTGGCTGTGCGCGGTACTAGCTGTTGGCTGTGCGTTACACTAGTTATTGGCTGTGTGCGGCACTAGCTTAGTGTTGTTTTCGTTGACGAAAACTAAAACTAAAACCTTCGTTGACGAAAATGTTGACTTTTCGTCAACGAGAACTAAAACTAAAACTAAAATTAGCAGCAAGACTAAAACTAGACGAAAACTAAAATTATTACAGAAAAAACGAAATAAAAACTGAAACTAAAATATAGTGTTGCTTTCGTTCACGAAAACTAAAACTAAAACCTTCGTTAACGAAAATGTTGACTTTTAGTCAACGAGAACTAAAACTAAAACTAAAATTAGAAGCAAGACTAAAACTAGACGAAAACTAAAATTATTACAGAAAAAACGAAATAAAAACTGAAACTAAAATATGACCTGGGACTAAAAAAACACTACACTAGCTGTTGGCTGTGTGCGGCACTAGCTGTTGGCTGTGTGCGGTAATAGATGTTGGCTGTGTGCGGCACTTGATATTGGCTGTGTGCGACACTAGATGTTGGCTGTGCGCGCCCCTAGATGTTGGCTGTGCGCTGCAGAATATATTTGTTGTGCGCAACATTTGAAGGAAAAAAAAACACTCTAAAATAATGTAATGGTAATTCATGTAGTCTATTCCATTTCGGCACACTATGTAAGATCGCATTATAATATCTAAACCAAAGGTAAGTTGTTTTATCGTCTACGATCTGGTGAGAGGTAGTGGTGGGTGGGGGTGAGGAAGGGAGGTTCCGAAAAATACTCAATTGTATCTACGTTGTGTGTAGCTATTGGTGACACATCATCCATGGATTAACGACTATTGTTGTAGAGAGTATATAGTCACGTATGGTATTTCTTACCCTGCATCTCAGCATTGGAGGGCTAGGAACGTGTACCAAATACCAACATTTCAAAACAGCCAAGACTAAGACATCAGTGTCCAACAGCAAAGATTCAAAACGGTGAACAACTCATAACACTGAAGACTACTAATTAACAGAGAACTTAAAGGTAACTGAAGTTATTGTTTTACTTTAGTTTAGTTTCCCCGATTTAATTAGCATCAGCTTCTACTTTGG
Organism: Bulinus truncatus; assembly: GCA_021962125.1. Classification (NCBI taxonomy): domain Eukaryota; kingdom Metazoa; phylum Mollusca; class Gastropoda; family Planorbidae; genus Bulinus; species Bulinus truncatus. The sequence goes on from JAGDYQ010000011.1 coordinate 7,636,534, forward strand.
TTAATTTTAATTTTTTCATATGATTATTTTTTTTTTCACTAGAAAATGAGATATGTTTACATATTTGTGATTTTGATGACTCTTGCAATGGTCGAGGGAAAAGACCTCCGTGGTATGCTATTTTTTTTTTGTTTTAAGATATTCGTCTGTAGTGTTTTAAATGGATGGCAGCCGTAAC